>JAUMHH010131628.1:0-20782 GCA_032359455.1 Chlamys rubida
CTGAATCAAATGATCTCCTAGTTACTGCAGGGTGTGTGTAATGATCATAACAGGTGTGTCTGAATCAAATGATCTCCAAGTTACTGCAGGGTGTGTGTAATGACCATAACAGGTGTGTCTGAATCAAATGATCACCTAGTTACTACAGGGTGTGTGTAATGATCATAACAGGTGTCTGAATCAAGTTAAGGCTTTAATGGAGTTATTTTGATACATAAAAAGGGTAAGATAAATTAAGGCAAGCAGTTTCAGTCGTGTTTCACGCACTTTCTCCCTCCTTGGAAATGTGAAATGAGGGAGATCTCCCTCATTGGAGGTTTCAGAGGTTGACACCTAGCTATGAGTGTTACAGATAAAATTGCAAATACCTAGAACCAGAATTAACTGGGGTTAAGGGTTATCAAATAGACTAAACTGTCAAGATCACAGATGTCTGAATGTGCTTTAAAAAAATAATTTTATATGAGAGAGATCAAGGCCTATGGCCATTATATAATGACCTTGACCAACTTTCAAATACAGCCCATAAGGCCTCTTGTTCATAAGAGAGACTGATTATTACAACACTTATCTTTGAAGGATCCCTGTCCCACTGCACTGCTGTTTTCCTACATGTACATACAGTAACCTCTCCTTAACTTCAGTTTTGATATAACTATAGTGCATTTGGGCTAGTACACTTCTGTTGACAAGGTAGCTCAATCAGTTACACCAATAGTACTGTTAACAATATGAATTAAGCCCAGGGTTTGAATCCCCCTCAATTTATTGTGTTTTCTACAGTCTTGTTGATTGTATTTTGTGAATATTTCGTCTTTATGGTTTTTCCTAAAAGTACCACAAGGTGAGGTTTTCTTTTCAGGAAGGATTTATCAAAGCTATCGTCATGACACAAAAAAAAGTTCTTCCCACGGCATCGTTACAGTATTTGACAGTGGCATTGAGATCCTTAAGTATCCAGTAATGAGTGGAATTTTATTATCAGAACTATCACATGACTTACCATGTTATTTAGTTAATTTATGTAAATAAACTAATTTATCTTACAACAATTATGAAACAAGGTATTTCAGCTTATATTAATCACTCTTGTTGGGCTGGATGTCGGCTCGTGGGGATCTTAACTCATTCACCCCTGACATTTTATAATGAACTATTCCAGCCTTTGAATTGGAAGAGCTCAAATGTGTCTTCAGGGGTGAATGAGTTAATAAGACAATTCATACACTTGTTTAATGAATACCATTTATGTTACAGAAATTTAGGTAAGATCATACATGATGTACATACTATAGATACAGGCCTTGATGTGTTTAAGGAAATACTGAATCTTAAAATGTCTTCTGTCATTTAAAGTGTTATTTTAAGTAACAAAGATAAGCGTCAAAGATGCTAATATCAGTGCATACTCATGATCAGTACTCCAATTAGTCCGGATATAAATCTCCGCAACCAGACATGTTCCCCATTTAAATGAAAGCTCTTAAATAACAGCTTATCTGTTGTAATTCAGTGCTGGTAAATTAGTCATAAGAAATTGTTTTTAAAACTGTAGAATTGTTCAGATTTTTTTTGACATTCATTATATCTTTGTAATATATCTTCTCTTCAAGGCCTTAAGCTTAATTAATTTAAAAACGTGACTGAAATCTTGTGTTTACAAATTGCAAGCTTATAGCTAAAGGTTCAACAAAACTTCAGCAAGTACAGATTATTATACTACATTATATGTATCCCAGATTCAGATAATCTTTCAAACAATAAGTTAAGTTATTACCCCCATCGATGGCTATCGAACCTCTTAAAACTCAAACTTGGGAGATCTCCCTCATTTTACATCTCCAATGAATCTGAAATATTTTTGCTTAATTCATTTCCCTCTGTTACTTATATTATACATCCCCTCAGTAACTTAGAGATCATGCATATTTTGAATTTATGTTAGACTGTGGTTTGATGAGAGTTTTCAAAGAGAGATTTGTAAATTTTAATCAAAATGAGGGAGGGTTCACAGGTGTGACCAATCCTTCACCGGTGACGTTTATATAATAAAGTTTTGGCAGTTTCTTAACCAATTCACCCCCTAGAGTCGCATTTGAATCTTACCAAATCATAGCCTGGGCAATTTAAGTCCAGTTTAAATATGTCATGGAAATGGGTGATCATGGCTGTACGTGATAAATGTCCATCTGTTTGACTTGTCTGTTGACAGTTTTGTCCTAGATTTACAGACTTAAATTACTGCACCCATGTTTATGAAATTCTGCACACATTTTACCATCACATAAACAGGTATTGCTATCCGGGATGCCTGTCCCACTAATGCCGGAACAATGCCAGAAATTTGTCTTTAACTTTATCATAAATACAACTATATTGCATCTCCTTTAATTTTATCATAAATACAATTATATTGCATCTCCTTGATTTTGTTTTTGATTTTTTTTTATATCTTAAGCGCTTGATGGGCATAAGAGTTAAATGACCATTGGGAATTAATTATATTATAAAGTCAAGATAAATTTACCTTTTATTTTGGATATATGGTCATTTCTGTCATTAAAAATGTAATCTAAAAGCATGTTCAGCATAAAATGACATACAGAACTGTTCATCTTTTAGTAATATATAGGAATTGGCTAAACTTTCTTTGTTAACAGTTACCTATTTAATAATACTTTTCACATAAACTCTGATCGTCGATCTATTCATGAAAAAAACTTGAAATTGCTTATACTTAACTTATGTATTCTGCGCACCTCACACTTTGGGCATTAAATTTCTCAAAAAAGTGCGCAAATTACATGGGTTTTTACGGTAGATGTCTTGGAAAATTTTGTAAATTTTGAAGATTTCCTGAGATATATAATGAAAAATTGTGTGATCAATTTAAGTGCATCAATATTTCCACAAATTATGTGGAAAACAATGTGTGCATTAGTTGATTATTTACACATTGTGAGTTCCTCGGATGTGGTAAAAACATCCCTGTTCTTGACTGTGACATCACTGGAGGTGGATCAACTTTAAAAGCATCAGATTTTCCCACTACTTAAGTGATGACAAGGGATGTTAAGTGTTACATGAACATCGTCTTAAACTTTGAGCTTATTTTTGCGATAGTTAAGTGGACTTCCAGGAAAGACTTAATCTCGATAGATATGGGCATGCAGTCCATTTAGTTCAAAGTGCGTTACAATATGTAAGAATGCTAATCCAACTTAAAATATCCTCAAATCCAAGTCTCAAGTAATAATGGGTGGATAAGAAAATTGTAAGTTCCTCTTCAATCTTCAAGTCCTTCTTAACCCTTTCACCACTGTAGACCATGATGGACTCGTCCAGATCAATGCATGGTAGAGTCTACTAAAGTTACCTAGGGGTGAAAGGGTTAAGTATGTCCTGAGGCTGTATCACCATAAGTACCATATATGATGGCTCCGCTGATCAAGAGTTGAAAGAATCCTTACATCCTGAAATGAAATATACTTGTACTTGAGATTTAAATATCCTTTTCAAAGAATTGGGTACAATATACCATATCCTGGATCTCTTTGTTTATTACTCCCTGTAAGAAATCCTGGATCTACTTGTTTATTACACCCTGTAAGAAATCCTGGATCTACTTGTTTATTACTCCCGGTAAGAAATCCTGGATCTCTTTGTTTATTACTCCCTAAGTAAGTATTACCCTGTAAGAAATCCAGGATCTACTTGTTCATTACACCCTGTAAGAAATCCTGGATCTACTTGTTTATTACACCCTGTAAGAATTCCTGGATCTACTTGTTTATTACACCCTGTAAGAAATCCTGGATCTACTTGTTTATTACACCCTGTAAGAAATCCCGGATCTACTTGTTTATTACACCCTGTAAGAAATCCTGGATCTACTTGTTTATTACTCCCTGTAAGAAATCCTGGATCTACTTGTTTATTACTCCCTGTACAAAATCCCGGATCTACTTGTTTATTACTCCCTGTAAGAAATCCGGGATCTACTTGTTTATTACACCCTGTAAGAAATCCTGGATCTACTTGTTTATTTCTCCCTGTAAGAATGAATATGTTCATAAAATTGAAAGGAATCATTTTGCCGTACTCAAACTGCATCTATTATAGCTGCCAAATTTGATCATGGTCAAATATTCCATGCTTCACCTACGGTACAGCAGTAAAAATAAATGGACCTGACCCGGTAGGTCCAAGAGTGCTCTACAGTATTTTTCTTTGAGCTGACACATCCTGATAGTATTGTTAAGAATGCAGTGATGATGATACTATATTTTTTTTTACAGCATGTGATCCTGCAAATCTGAAGAGTACATTTCCGTACTTATACACTGATGGACTCGAGTACCCAGAGAAGCCGTCTTATTTCAACGTGGATATAAGTTACATTTTCTCCAAAAAATGGTCCAACGCTTCGTACCCAGCCTTCAACATAACTATTCGACCACCTATTACAAGTATGTTACTATGTCTCATTATTTCTGTTAAACTATAGCTTCTATTTATTTAAGGTCAGCTGTCAGTGAGTCACTTCCTGATATTTGTGAATCCTCTAAAAGTTATTAAGTAATACATGTAAACCATTATATTTTAGACTTCTCGGAAAAGTCAGCCTGATTTGATTGAAACTTGGTAATATAATGATAAACATGTGGTGGGGGTCAGAATCTATATACTCTGAGAAGTCAAGGTTTTAAGGTGTGGGCCAAAAGGGTCACAGGATGATGCAAAACTTTCAAAAACATCTCCACTGAATTGTATGGGTAGATTTTCAACAACATTTCATGAAATCATCCTTCGATGATTGGGATTAGGATTTTTACTCATTAAGGATCCCTGTCCCACTGTATTGTCGCCTAGTTCAGGGCCAGCTAGACACTTCCAATGACCAGGTACAATGTACTGTAGCTCAGTCAGAGTTTAATTACCTGAGTTTCGTTCCGCTGATCTGGTGGTTTAGAACGTACAGTCTGTTGTTGATGATACTTTGTTTATTTCATTTTTATTATTTTTTCAAAAAAGCCCCATGAGGTGTGGGCTTGATAACTTTACACAAGGCTTCAACTGACACAGATCTCCTCTGAAAGTTACGAGTGCATTTAATTTAGACCTAACCTTTATTCAAGTACCTGGTAAAGCTTTAATTGAGTACACTGTGTGTATCATTCCTAATATACAAATGTACTCAGGTGTTTGTTCGGGCCCCGCCAGTTTCTTTTTTTTTAGTTGATTTCATGTTTCACACAAATGTTGAATTTTTAGCCCACCAGTTGTAAGTAGCTGTGAGCTGCTGCTGCTGTAGTCTAGAGATTTACATGTCTTACACCAACTGTGTCTTATTTGGTGATTAGACCTGCAAGAGTTATTTCCCTTTATTCAATCTTGGTTACCTACATTCATAAATGTTTGATTAAGCTGGTCTTACTGCAGTTATTACAGAAATACAATAAATTCATTCAAAAAACTTAAAGTCATCTGCCTCAGGTTCTCAGTTTTAATTGAGCTTAATTTAATACCATATTACTTCACAGTAGAAACATTTTGAGGATAGAACTCTGCCAATTTTCAACTGCATCACGTTTGGTCTGTTTACTTTTGTTTAAATACTTATTTTTTCTATAAACAAGCATGTTTGACAATAACAATGGACTTAATATCTTAAAATGAGTTACGTTTAATTTTCATAGTTAATTTTTTTCTCCTTTTGATAGATTGTTTTGAATGTTCAGGTAGTTATAAAGATGTGAGAGGATTTGAAGTGACATACATGGAACTTATTGCTGGAAACACAGCTGTGAAATGTATAATCTTCAATCTGACCGGCCAGATCACCACTGCTGACAAGGAAAATGAGGTAGGGTTATTAAATTAGGTACATAATGTAACATAATTCTATTGTTTTGTACATTGTAGCTACGCTTTGTAGCTACGCTGTGATGTTTTAAGTTGACCTTTGCTAAACCTAGGCAGCTTATCAGCCCTTACTTAATCTGTATTATATGCAGAGGTATACGTATTGGTTAAAGAAAAACAGTTAATCTTTGAAGCATAATTTAATAAAACAAGATATACCAAGATTTTTGATGTACGTATGGTACTAAAATAAAGTTCCAGTATTGAACTGAAAGCAGAATATAGCTTTTTGATTTTTCACATCTGATCCATGTTTTTTTGTTAGTAATATTTGTTTAGGTTTTTAAGTTATTTAAAACTTGTACATATTTGATTGAGTTCAGGTAAATTTTGCCCAAGTTCATTTGTAACATATTATTACCAGATAACCTAAAAAAAAATTGAAATTGATAAATATTTTGTAATTGATATATTTAGTCATTATAACAGAAATCTCTATATCTTCACAGGTTACCTTCAGAGCAGAAACAGTTGGTATTGTCCCAAATAAAAAGGATTACCTACTTATGGCCTACAGTTTACCCAAGCCTGCGACCCATTATGATACAACAGATATGTCTCTTTCTGCTTTGGTCCATACAGGTCCACCATTCAGTAAGTACTCATAATTATATATCACAGGACTATAGTTTGAAATCATAGTACACCTTTTCAATTAGAATGGCTCAAAATCAGAACCAGAAAATTTTTGAAGGTCCTAAGGGCTGATAAGGACAAGAAAATCTAAATTGTCTGGTCATTATATTAACTTTATCAAATGTTTCTTAAACAGAACAAAATATTCACAACTTCGATCCGCGATCCTCACCATAACAGATGCTAATTTGAACGCGTATATAAATGTGTCACAGATTCTGTTTTTATATTTCAAATATATTTGTATCTTCATCATTATCAAACCTTTCCGTCTTTTTCTTTTTCTCACAGTTTACTTTGATATTAAGTCATTTAATTCTAATAAAGGAGACACCAGAACCTTTAGATTTCTCTTACCCTGATCACTGGACACTTTTGATAGTACATGTACAGTGAGTGGACAATATATGTGAATAATTATCAAAAACTTTTAACCATATAGTGATGTAGATTCTGATATTGTAAAGAATTTTTTCTAACAGTCCTTTTATTGTCTGTAGTAGAAACATAAAGGGAACTTTGTGGGAAGGAATATTCCTTGGTTCAAATGTATGTCCTTGACCAACTTCAAAGGTCTCATGATAAATACATTGAAATCTTCCAAGAACAACCGAATTGGTTAGTTGTACAGTAATGCTATGAAGCCTATAGCTTATGTGAGCTTGCTCACATGTAAACAAGTTTGTGCTAAGTTTGACCTAGACCCTCTTTGAAAGTTATATTGTTAGATGTGTTGGCTGTTGGGAACGGTTTTGAATAACAGTTGAGAAATACAAGCCTATTTTGCATCTTTTTTACATTCCTACTTCTTGAAAATTCTATTAATGACTGTGCACTTTGTATTACAGATGCTACATCTCCATCATCAGCAGAATGGACAACAGCAATAACTTATCGAAACTTTTCTCGGGATATCTACTTCTCGTTCAGTAGCCCTCCTCGACGATTCAGTTTTGTGCACTTTGATGTAAGTCTGTTTAAAGTACCTGATGATAAGAAAACTTCTGGACCCCTAGTCGAAAGGCAAAATATAACTGATGTAAGTATCACAAGACTTTCTATATTTATGTGAACATTTTAACTCTATATTTGATGCCACTGAAAAGATTTCCACACTATTAATGACATTCTTAGATCACCAGTTCACCAGTTTGACCTTCACCCAACAAGAGAAATATTTCATAGTAATATAATAAATCTCAAATATCTTTTGGAAACAATAAATATCTCTAACCTACATAAAATTATATAATATAAAGGTCTCTTGTCTGTATGATCTCATAATATATAAGAACTAACAAGTCGAACTGGTGAAGGACACGGTGTTAGGAGGCACGGTAATCTAGTGGTAGGACGCCGGGCTTGTGACCGAAGGGTTGCAGGTTCGATCCACGGCACAGCACTGTGTTGTATCTTTGAGCAAGATACTTTACTCTGCTTGTTCCAGTCTACTCAGCTGTAAATGAGAACGTGGTTGGGTTACGTGCTAGAATTGTTGAATGCTAGCTGTGAGCGCCGAAATGGCAGCACCGGCTGTATGCTCTCCAGCTAGTTGAGAAAGATGTTGGCTGGTTGCAAAGGCCCTATTACCAAGGATAATAATTTGTGAACCGCTTTGAGACGACCTACGAACTAGGTTGTGATAAAGCGGTATATTAGAACCTCCGTTTATTATTATTATTATTAAAACAATTTGTATCACTGTTATACCATTGCATGTGAACAATCATTCAGTATTTCAAAATAGTCACAGATGGACTTTTATTTTAAGGATTTTAACATCTGTTTTAGTTTTCTGGGGAGTTCACAGATTTGTTACCTGGATGGTATCGCCTTAAGGTAAGCTTCAACAGGAAGGACTTGAACAAGTTTGATAACGGGTTCATGCTGATTTTAATGTTTTTAGCTCACATGACTCTAACTTTGCAGGAAAAATAACTATAATTCTTTGTTTTTTTTTCACATTTTGTTTCCATTAATGAAAGAATGCTAAAACTCAGTAGGAACCCATTTTTAATGAAATAGCTAATTTTCTTCCCTTTCATTGTAGATAGTACCAGAAGATCCATATTTCCAGGATTCAAGGAAGTGTCTTTGCAAGAATAATGGAAATTATTGTGCCACTTGTACTAGAACTATAACAGCTGCAATCTACATACATGAACCTTCCACTACAACACCTGGTCCTACCCCATCTACACCTGGACCTACCCCATCTACACGGGAACCCTCTGCCATGAGTAAGTGTTGTTATAGCACTTAATATACAGAAGGAAATCCTGTACATTTAAGTCATAATCATTATGAGGCTTTTACCTTTGGACATGGGTTTGTCATTTTTATTATCAGAATGAATATATTTCAAACAAAATTCAGTAATACAGTGGTATGGATCATGTTATTTCAGCATAGAGCAAATTCTTGTTTTCAAATTTTTAAAAGTATTAAATTGACAGCTTAAACTGCAATGTAAATGTGTCTGGATCTTTCATGACCATGTGATTATGGAATGATTACTAATACAACATATGCCACCTGTTGTTTTTTGTGTCTTCAAATATGTTTCTGAAAGAATAACATACACACATGCACGCATATACAACACACATGGAGGCACATCCTTAAATGACCTTAGATGTTGATAGAAATTTAAACCCTATAAACCAAACCAAACTGAAATAAATGTCCTTGTTTGGGTATGGGAAGGAACTCATTGTTAATTGCCAAATCTGTTAAGGTTTCTCGGAGTTCTCTCCCTTGATAGTACGTTTTTCAGTCGTTTGGCGGTTATTTGGAGAAGAAAAGCAACATTTACTTTGAAAGTTAACCATGCCACAAGTTAATGTCACTTGCCTTGACATCCATTGCATATCTTTATTTTTGGAACGTCACTTAAATGTTTCCAAGGAAAATTACTTTTAAGCTGAGGCTCAAACTCTTTGTTGTCACACAGGTCAGGTGAACAATGTATACAATCCTATTCTAATGACGATAGTAACCCTGTATCATTGGCCATCTTCCACTTGGAAGGTTTACTGTAAACTATGAAGGTTTACCTTATTGATGTGGACAGTCAGGGCAATGTTTTGTCAGTTTTTCATTATAAAGCCTAAACCCAGATTTTCTCTTAATCATTTTCAACTCTATACATATTATAACTATTCAAGACTTAGAAAACAATGTGAGTTAGGCTTTAGAAATGGTTTCAGTGAATTTCACAGGGTCAAGTTTGATGACATAATTATGTCCTTTTGAAAACAATAATTTTACTTTATCTAACATTACAATGGAGTATGTCTAATTGTTTGATTTTAACCCATTCACCCTAAAGTCACATTTGAACCTTACCAAATTAAAGACTTGGCAAGTCCAGTTTAGATATTTAGGGGTGAATAAGTTAATAATCCGAAGATTGCTCCTGCAAATGTAATCGTGATTGGAGTGTAATTAAGCTATAATGGATGATGTTGTAAGTTAAAAGGGTGGATATGCTTTACATATTTTGGAGAAAATTAAAAAGCAATTTTAAATGAGTAAGTAAAACAAAGAAAACTTGTTTTGATGGTGTAATCTACAGATCCATCAATATCAAATGAAATATTACTTGTCAAAGTCTTGAGAACGTGTCTAATACCTCCCTTATCGACCAGATTACCTCCCTTATCGACCAGATTACCTCCCTTAGTCCCTTAGGGATTTGGCACACATTTTCCACTCCATTATTTAAATTGTAAGCTACACCATCGGTTTACCTGACATAATACATTGTTGAGGTGAAGTGTAACCTTTCTTTATTGGTAAACATTATTGTGATCAAAAGTTAGCTTTTTTCGGCCTTTGTCGTCATGATTTTAAACACATTTTAGACATGTTGGTGGATTCTCTTAAAATCACATGTTTGAGATCACGTGATCTTGTTAATGTCTATATACAGTGTAGGCTACATAGATTTCGGAGAAAACGACATAAAAGAAGTTATAATGAATTTATTTATAAGGATAAGTAAGTGTGTAACGAAAGGATGGTATGAATGGTTTGTCGTAGACTTCTTAGACAATGTCATCCCATTGACTTTGAATACAAGGTCACTTGTTCTTGAGGTTTAAACTGCTGAAAAACACCAGAAAAGATATATAACTCTTACATTGTGTGATGTTATATTTGACTTAATATTATGTTTTTCCTGACAAACGACAAGAAACATAATGCACTGTATTGTTTTGCTACATAAACTTATATCTTTACTGTTTACATGTCCTTTCATTATCTGGTTGCCTTGTTGCAAGTACATTTTTTGGTAACACATACAATTAAATATAATGTGTTGTCGTGTTAGTTATCAGTATCTGGTTTGAATGCTTTTAAATGGGTAAAAAAGGAAAATCTATGAAACCATATTTCGAAAGAATATGACAAAGATCAGACACGTTGTCTTTAGAGAGTTGTGGACAAAGTAATCAGAATTATTCGAAAACCTTCAAACCTTGGTTATGATTGTAATTAAAATTTGCTACCGGCAGAAGTTATTGTTAAAAAGTACTAGTACTTGAAAATACTCCAGAAGGCAAATCTTAATTGATTGAAATATATATGTAACTTTTGCACCCAATCAAGTTTCTTATACTTTTAATAATTAAATTGAAATGACCTTGAACCACATCAATTGAAGGCATATACTCTTAGACTGATGGTATTTATCATACAGCATTCAGTACATATAGTTTAGCCTACAACAATTATCGTTATTGCTTACCACACAATGATAGCGCAATTCAAATACAGAAATTCCATGCAGCTAACTTTGAAATGTTGCTATTTCTTACTCACAGATTCTGTCCCAAAAGAATATTCTGATCCCTTCAGATAATGAGATAATGAATTTATTTTTAAATTGGATCGTCCTTTTTGCATGGGTGTGGCTACTGGTGAAGGAATTATGTAGTTATATTGATAAAGTGATTTCAGGAGAAGATACATACTGACATCACAGCATGATCGTAATGCTTCCGTATTATATTTTTTCTAGGTTCGACCACCAATGGTAAATCATTATCTGGCAGCATTCCTTTTCCTAGCGCTCCCATAATATCCTAGTAGCGATGCTATTTTTCTGTAGTTGTATCTCCTCAATAAAGCCTTTCTGCTACTCAATTTTTTATATTTCCTTTTTTCTTTTTGATTTACGGTATCGCATGTGGAACATCTGTGTGACTTTACTATCCTTGGTGGCTGACAATAGTAAAACCTCAATATCATGCTCTTCGTTTCATATGTCATCTCGCTTACCGCCAACATATTACAGTGTCCAGTTGCTTTTTCATTACAATTCATTCAGATGTCTCAAGAGATTTATAGCTAAGCCCATTTACAATGCGAACATTTTGCCGCAAAAAAGTCACGGTGAAAGTATAGCGAGGTTATAGCTTTTGTTGAAATGTTAAAAGCATTTCCTGAAAAAAATGAATTTAAAAAATTTCTTTATATATCAGAGTGTAGCTTCATCTATTTAGTTTTGAACTTTTTTTACCATTTCAAGCCAATCAAATGAACTGTTACGTCACACTACAACCAACTTAACAATACCTAATTAAGATATTGAGATACGTTTGTTTGCTGACGATTATAGAAACTGGTGATAACCCTGAATCACAGCCGAGTTTACACGACAATTTTTTTTAAAATATTCAATATGGAATTAGGGACATTTCCTTACTGTTCAACGCATTTATATTAAATAGTGTTTTACCTTTTTTGTTATCAATATAATATTTTCTGTTTAAATATGACCTTGTCAGCAGAAGAACATGGAATGGTCGATAGGTAAACCTAACGCAAACATTAGTCTAGTCGAAAACACTCGAACTGCTCATGTCCCTGAATCGATGGCCTTACATCAGCAATATTTCTCAAACTGGTCTTCTCTTGTACTATCATGGAACAACGGCTTGGATTATCTATCAAACTGTTTTATTACCTAACAATAAAATATGAGTATGAGCCATTTTCTGTATATCAATGCATAATTACATTCCTGTGGCATACAAAAAGCATTTAAGCAAAAGTTTTCAGAACGGCATGTCACAGTTGCCTGAACCTTGCAGTACATTTGCAAAAAAATATTGCTGAACTAAGAAATCATCAAAAAAGTATGCTTTATCTTTCGAAATTTACTTTTTGTTAATTTCATTATTTTGATAACTTGAAATAAGTTCTGTGACGTATTTAGGGTTTTAGCTTACCATTGATAAATTTTGTTCCAATTATTCAAGAGTAACATATATTTAATGAATCGTACCTGTTAACAACTGCTAAAATGTAAGCGTCATGGAATGGTATACTTAAGGAATTATATGCCATAGCTTATTGTAAAGGTAGTATCGCTGATGAGTCTGTTGATACAAATTTAACCCTAATTTTAATCCGTCACCGGAATCAGCAAAAATTAATGTATAAATTATATCAATACTCAACGGTACACGATAGATTTGTACGTAAGATATAGGTCACATACACTGGACATATCATGCACGGAGTATTGTGTTTTGGATGCAAATGCTAAGGAGACATAGAAAAAAGGTGTAACTTAAGTTTAAGGATGCGCTGCAGATTTTACTTGAATCAGGACGTTCTTGATAAACTAAGTTAAGATGGCTGAAGTTGGTATATTCCTCAGCTTGGACACACTATTGTCACTGCATGGATCATATCATGAACAATGAAGTGATGTGGTTTAAAAAAGGATACCGCACATATGGGATAGACGTCGTTTAAAGAGATGCCATATGAGCACCCTGCTGTATGTAGTGTCAGCAATGATATCACAAATATACAACATGGCGTCAGCATGTATCGTGGGTGTAGGTCAATGACAACAGCATATGTTGTCCGATAAGGACCCGTACTATACATACATATGCACATATGATAGTTATAAGTGTTGCACAATGACAATAGCACAGATACACTTACCAAATATGTTTTCATCAAGGAGCCTATGCAGCCGATCTATGATCTGTTCCTTGAGATTACATAAGAAATTATCCTGATTCTCCAACAACTTCTTTGTTCATGATTTTGGTACTTATAGCATGTATGTCATTTAAGCACATTTACTATGCATGTTACAAGTATCCATTTGAGCAGACGTATGTCAAATCTGTGACATGTAAAGCGACTCAAGGTTTGAATATTTAAACAAACTTGATAGCAAGAAAGCTAGCACTACATGCTTAACATCATCACTTGACACCTTATCGGTTTTGCTTGAAAAATAGATTGTATCACACAAATAAAAGTTTTGCTGAAGTTTTGTTTAACAAAATGCACTTACTTGTTGTGTATCAATATGTTGTAATGAAGCCAATTCATTTGCCTATTGGACACTTTAGTTTATATGCCGAGTGTCCCGTCTTTGTGCCAATACACCACGAAATTATGTTTTCTGCACATGTCAATATATAGCTAGCTCGCGAAATTATAATCAGATGAGTGTAAATTTAAGTTTCTGATTTTGGGTCAAATTGCGAAAAGTTAAAAGCCTGCGTAAATAACACGCTATACGGTACTTTTTGCTAGCATTATTGATGTAATCATTTGACGATTTTCATACATTTGACCACTGTAAGCATAAAAATGCCTATGCGTTATTGATCTAAATAATCTTGATACAATCTGACCTTCCCGTAGGCAACAAGCAAAATACCGTTACTTTACTAGACCGTATGCATTTTAAAAAGAAGTTCTATGAAGTTTTCCAAGTGACACAATGTGCCTCTGATTATATACGATGGTATCATGTCCCTAATCCGTCCGTCGTCAATCTTGTAATCGATTTCTAAATCAAGTGCTACAACCAGTGGTGATACACACAGTATTGGTAAAGCATGGTTTGATTATTAATTGATTGGTTGATCAGTCAATTATTCAATCCCACTGCCTCATTTGTTGTACTTGCGATCAGCTTGCTGTTTAATTGATTAATTGGGGATCGATTTTGCAAGCAAAACGTCACTGATATTGGTTATTAGATCAATCGACTCACAGAAGTTCATATATTTGCAAGATTAAAAAATATTACATATATATATATATACATGAAGACATTGATATGCAAACATTTGAACGTTACCCAAACTACCCTTAGGCTTTTATATCTATAATATATTTATTTATTGTCTGCAATATAAAAAATATCATAGGCTATAAATACCTGGTAAACCTATCGCGATGTTCACATATTACCTCTTATCTGTGTCCTAACCACATACAGTTAGAGGGTCAGTCACCATACACGACTATCAAAACTGTTTAACGATGTTGTTGTTGTTTTAATGGGATGTTTGTTCGAAGACAGCAACTCTATTATTTGTATGGAACTGCTTTGATTCAGAATATGTACCCACAGTTTTTAGCTGATTGGTTGTATGTAAGAACGGGGTGTATTTGCGGAGATAAAGTTTTTCAAAAACATATTGAAAATAAAGTTTCAGGAAATTCATATTCAACTATGACTGATATTGGTTTTAAAGGAAGACATGTTCAATTGACAAATGTGCAAGTTAAAAGAAAGAGTAGCCTTGCGCTATCCCACTGCATGCTATCGCAAGATGACAAATGTAGGAACCACTGCAGAGTCTGAAATAGCTTTGTGTATTCTCTGGACATTAAAAAGACCAAACCGGACCTACTGAATCGAATGCAACAGTTGAGATATTTTTCTTTTTTTTTCTAATCCTTTTCTTCTAGTTATTCTAATATATTATACAGTGCATTTCACTGATCTTCTGTCTTATGACCTTCAATGACATTTTGGTTGAGCATGTGCTGATAAGCCCTGTCCTATGACCTTCAATGACATGTTGGTTGAGCATGTGCTGATAAGCCAATGTCGTAACCTATTTTTGTCTTTTATAGAAGTGACCTCATTCTGAACATCACACGAATTTCACACATTTAGGAAATACTTACACGGTGTAAACGTCGTGTGTTTTCTAATTCCCTATACATTGTCCCTCTCAGTTATATTGATGTATCGCAATGTATACAGTTAAATGTGTATTTCCATGTAAAGAGCCTCACTGATGCCATCGTGATCCCAGGGATTCGTACTGTTGTCTGTATACTAAACAACCGATGGTTATAAATTAAATTCTCAATTCTACAAAGAAAAGATCAATTAGAACTGTTTCTTGTAAAATATTTCCAAACTTTAGTTTAAGATCTCAATGAGTGCCTTTATGTTTTTTGTTTTTTTTTACAGAAGTTCACTATTGTGAATAATGTTGGAATGTATGTTCGATATGATGGTTTATTACGAGGAATGTTTAATTTGACATTGTTTGAGATTTACGGAGAACAAGTTCAAAAATATAATGTTCATTCCACAAGGTGAAATATAGCTTATATTCCTGAAGAAATATGACATTTCTGTTAGGTTTTGAACGGATAGAAATATTGCTGAAGCGACAGGGAAAAAAAGATCACAAAAACTCTTTGTCATTGATGCATCATGATTATTTGCTAATGTTCACACATTCGTTTGATTATGACATCGTGCAAGCTTTAGTAACTGGATGGTTGACAGATGCTTGGACGTGACTGAGTGTGCTAGTTACTTCTGCCTGTCTACGATGTTTATCATGCTGTGTTGTCATTACAGAGGTAACTACAGACCAGACCGGCAAGATCATAGGGGCCGTGCTAGGCTCCTTTCTTGGAGTAATACTGATAGTTATCATCATCCTATTTCTCATCATTTACCGAAGTAGGTAACATTTTGATATATTCTGCTAAATGCTATGATTATTTACAGTCATATTTAGATTATCCTCCATTAACAAAATATCTATAAAACTTTTGACCAAAGGGCGTAATATTATGTTTTCCTATTTCTGAGTGTTTGTAATACATATATTTATATATATATATATATATGTGTGAGTATTTTGGATTAACTAGCAAAGCTATTTTTAAATATACAGAACAACACGAGAAATGTTCTTAAATAATGGCGTAGCCTTGGGTGTTTTTTAACCAAGTTGTATTTCATATTAAAATACCAGTAGATTTTTTATATTGTCTGCTCGTTTCAAAACATACGTACTAGATATTGGGATCACTAAATGGTATGACTAACTCCAACGACTTGAGAACTTTTCATTACATATATACACATGTATGCATGATACAATGGCAAGAGAGTTTATTTAAGCATAAGATACATAATGGAAGTGCGGTTTTACAGGGAAACAGGGAGGAAAACAAGATCCTGGACCAGGGAAATATGTGCAAGGACTCGACAAATACCAAGGTCAAGTCAATCAGAACTACGTCAACAATGAGAAACCTGCACCAACGGGTAATTATGTCATTTGCCAATTTTGTAATCATTTTAAACGGGTTATGTTTTCGTTACTACAATAAATTTATCTTCATATTTTGTTCTCTGTATCGTTACATTTTGGTCTCCATGCTCCTAAATCTAGACCCTTTTGAATAAAAGACAAAGATTTTAAGTAACCAGATTTTTAAATATACCGAAATACTGATTATGTAGAAATGTTTTATCAGTAAGTGAGTTTCAGATTATCTGTTGTGGAAATTGATGGTACATGAACATGGTGCCTGTCAGATATGTCTTATGTCTCACAACAAGCGTGTTATTTACACACAGGTCCAGGCCTGTTGAAGAGACAAAATGTGTTTCTTGTGAACACCGAGGACCACCCGAAACACCTAGGCGTACTGAAAGCCTTCTCTAATTTCCTCGAGAAGGAATGTCTGTGCAACGTGACCTTCGCCCCTGATTCGAAAATCGATGACAAGCTCCAGTGGATCATACGCTCAATGGACATGGCCGACTTCATTCTGGTGGTGCACTCTTCCGCAGCATATCTTCAGTATAAGTCGTGGACACAGAATAAAGGTGAACTGTGTTACCAGCCTTTGACCAAGGCAGGAGATATATTTGTACCTGCACTCCAGCAAATTACAGATCGTATGAGTAGAGGCAAGGGTGTCAAAAAATTTCTCTCCATACAGTTTCCCTATACTGCTGACAAGTTTGTCATCAAGGAATTCTTTCGTGATAATCAGTACAAGATCCCTACTCACCTGGATGAGTTTCTATGTCACTTGCATGGTCTTAGTCACACACAGAATAGACTGGAAGATTTAAAGCTGCCTGTACGCGTCAGCATCAGATTGAGGCCTCCAGGCATGAACCTAATCGATGCAATTAATGAAGCTGCTGAATATGAGAGCATGCATAGCATCAAAATAAACTCCAGCGGGGACAAGTTTGATTCTGGCATCGGAGACGAAGAAACTCGCCCAATCGGCATCCACAATGGTATAGATTTCAACAGCAATGGATTAGCAAATCATTCCTATGATAACACAGTTTTCTCAAACGGTAATTATGACTATGCTATCCAAGATGAAACAAGCTCCAATCAGTTATCGCCAGAATCCCCAACAACGCCGCAATCATATGAATATGTAGATATGCAATTCAATCAAGGTCCTCAGAGGCAAATGCTTCCGAAGAAAAGAACAGATCAAGAAGAGATGTGGTCCCCACCAGATTCACTACATGGGGACCTTCCCGCTTACTTGGAGGTTGAAGGCGACAACTATTCCTTCCAGCCTCACCCGCCCAGTCAACTAGGCGAGGAGGATGTACAGAGCACACAGCTAAGAGAAGAGATCCATGACATCAACAGACGCTACATGACCAAACAGTTCCAACAACTTCTTGACATCAACCAGGAGGTCGACGAGTGTGAAAGTCTGGGTGGTATGAGTGTGTAGCATTGGAGGGAAGACAGGACAAGGACAAGCTAAGCTCTCATAGATTAAGATAGTGTCTCAGCCAAGTTACTAAGTCCTGAAATATGAACACATCTTGGGTAAGCGTTTGCTATATTCTTACTGGTTAATCTAATGTGTGACGATAAGGTGTGTGTTGTAAGCGATGAGAACTCAAGATCAAGGAGAGTGTACATTTTATTAGATATAATTCTGTAGAAATCCATTGATTAATGTACTGACGGTATTTATCCACCGATGTATGTTTTAATTTACTTACCAAACATGTTCCAACAAGTTGTAATATTTTAATGAATGTTTTTCCGAATATTGTTAAAGTCGATTATTTTGTTTCATGTGTTGTTCAATCTAGGACAATAACGTGGTTATTTTGGTATCTATATTACTTATCCATAAGAACAAGAAATTGTTGGAAAAAAGTATTTATGATCAAGGTTATTAAGCATTTTCTCCCGAAGTGAAAGGATAAAACATTTTTAAATAGACAAACTTATACCAAATTTATATTCTCAAATTACAACTTGGCTTAATATTTTCAGAAAGGGTTATTATCATTTTAAATATGTATACACATGTATTTTACAATTAGAGGGCTGCGCTGTTTGAAATGAAACCGTTACAACCAAAAGTCATATTCACTGTCCGAATTGGCTTTATGATAAACAACGATTGAATACAAATTCAAACACGTTCTTAAAGTTAGTGATTTGAAAATAACTTTGGGTATAAAGGGAAGTCATTTGTATCATATTTGATCCTTCAATGTGATCAATATAAATAGATGTACATGTATCTTTTCTGAGTTATTATTCACAGTATCATGACTTTCTTCACGTGTTATGTCCTACAGAAATTTAATCTTTTTCCATTCTGCTGTATCGTTCTAAGGTAAAGTGGTAGTAAATGACAACCTAACTTTGAATTTAAACTCTAAAATTCATCTCTAAAACGTTTAAATAAAATATTACCGAAGGTCAATTGACTGTTGACAAATCTGTCATCCAACAGATAAGAGTAAAGAAGAGAAAGGTAACATAAAAGTAGTGAGATCTCTTGTAAACATCGACTTTGTAAAAAGTTAATGCAAGATATAGTCAAAATGAATAAAGAATATTAGAATATGGAAACTGTTTCATCGCAGTATTGTTCAAAAAAGAGAATGATAAAAATGATTTATATTGGTGAACTGGTTTCTTTTTCATTCAAAATATTTGTATAAAACGAGTCGAAGAATTTATTATATTTTCTTCACTTTAGAAAGCCTTTGGTGAGCTATAATGATAACAGAACGAGTGCTAAATCTCATATACAATGGAAATTACCCATAGATTATTTAAATCACATGGTCAACAAACATTTTTAATTAAAACCACTTTTCAATGCCATTCTTGAAGTACATAATTTCGTCACTATATCTCTAAATATATTGGCGCTATTGTGACGTCACATTATAATCTGACAGACCTACACATTAGTTTCATTATCATTTTATTACATCACAATGCGCCTCGTTATATTAGTTCATTCCCCCAAAAAGATCTATCACCTGATTAACACTGTAATTATGTGATGAAGAGGATTCATTATTACATGTTAATAAGGGCATGTATAGTATGAATCAGCACTGTGCTGTTCATGTTACTTATATTTCATGATGTTTATAATCATTTAAATGTTATTTTTGTATTAATATATATATTAAGATTTGTTTTTAAAAATTGAAATAAGCAAGTAAATCATGAATATAATAAGCTTGTAGGAGTGCATTTATTACCTGTATAGCAATCTTTATCACTTATTGTTAATACTTACATTTTAAACTTGTTTAATGTAAAATTACTTGTTATTTTATATGATCTTTATCAATGGCAGCCAATGTTTATGGTTTTAATGTACTGTCCACATGGTTTGAAGATTATTTTCTGAAACATTTTCAAATGTCCAAAAACTATCATGTTGAACAAAATGTTAGGTTCATATTTTTAAAAGTTCGGACTTAACACACTGACAAATTTCAAGTGACACATCGGCGTTTTAACAATCCTTCAACGAATTAGGAAGGCAAATGTTTGAAATATTTATCTCGAAAATTTGTCGTTTTGTATAATGTATAAACAAATTCGCGTCATTTATGTCGGCTGCAGGCTATCGGCAACGTTTGAAATTACAAGATTGTTTTAGATGCTGATTTTGTTTTATTCTACAATGCAAACATGGACTTATCCCTAACAAAGTTCTTGGGAATGTATTCCTTTTAAATTCCAATTTACCTCAAATCGTTCAAATCAGATCCGCGCTATCACAAGGAGACAAGTACACCAACATACCCTGTCTCCTGCATACACACACGCAAGCACGCATACACTACACACATGGAGGCACGTCCTTAAAT
>JAUMHH010131739.1:8833-20778 GCA_032359455.1 Chlamys rubida
CCCCCCCCCCCCCCCCCCCCCCCCAACTGACAAATAACAGACTCTATTGATAATAACATTCTTGTCTTTATATATATATAAATATATTATTATCTTATTTATTCCGTGAGTTGATAATGTAAGAAAATTAAAGAAAATTGACGATTTGATTGTTTTTGCCGTAAATTTCAACGAATTTGCTCTTTACCAATTTGAGTTCTTTCCTGACATTTCGTGTTAGCTCTACGTTCTTCTTGTTGACGATACGAATGGCGGCAATGGTTCCTCGGTACGTCCCAACCTTGGTGAATAGTTGCCGGAAATCAATCTCGTTCTGGGATCCTAACGATATCTGGCTTGTAGCTCTTCCCATCGTTCTCTACAAAATACATTTCAAACAAATAAGTTTTTTATTTTTAGTTTGTTTTATGTTTTACGTCCTATTAACAGCTATGATCATTTAAGGACGTGCCTGGTATTTTGGTGGTGGAGGAAAGCCGGAGTTCCCGGGGAAAACCTATGGCCAGTACCTGGCGACTGCCCCACATAGGTTTCGAACCCGCGACCGAGTGGGGGAGGACTAGTGGTAGCAGATTTTTTTTTTTTTTTTTTGAAACGTTGCATCTAACTGTGTTGCGTAATATTTCATAAAGTATTTCCCACATCTAAAGCTTTAGATCAAATGGTTGGCCAAGTTGATGTAAAAGTAGAGATTCTCGCAGGTAGAAAGATTCGTTTTGTCACTCTTTGAACTGAGCACGGTAAAGACATTTTTACGCTGGCAATGTATCTGACAGCTGAATGTTTTACATATTTATAAATACATATTCGTGTGTGTATATTTACGCCATAGTTCACTCAACGCAAAGAATTGCGAGCGTTTCAACATTGCGAAAATGTCCACGTTAACAGTATCCCACCTCATGATATGAAGAGGCGACTGATATATACGCGAGCTTTTCAAAAAAGGTGTTTTTCTTCTCGTCTTCTGCAGGATGAAAACTGAAAACATTAAAGCAACCTACATTACCCATTAAACGGTTTTGGATGATTATCTTTCTCGACCTTATTGCCATCCGTTCCTTGATGTTCATCTTGACCAACGTCGACATATGACCGATTAGATTCGACAGAATTCAAAAATACGAAAAACCGATAAACATATTAACTTTGTTCCTTTGAGTTACCAGCCGTACAGACCCTTA
The DNA here is from genome assembly GCA_032359455.1 of Chlamys rubida. Classification (NCBI taxonomy): domain Eukaryota; kingdom Metazoa; phylum Mollusca; class Bivalvia; order Pectinida; family Pectinidae; genus Chlamys; species Chlamys rubida. Next base: position 10,018 of record JAUMHH010131739.1, read on the forward strand.
CCAGGATTGATACAAACAGCTGTTTTGGTCAACTCCACTTAAAAATGTTGACTTTAGTTAATAACTAGATGAGTTCCTTCGTGATGTAGGTGCTTCATTTATTGAATTGATTGCATTTTAAATCCAACATTAGACGGAGGAGAATCCATATAAATAGCTCATAAGCTATTTAAACACTTTCAAGATTGTCTCACATAATTCTCGAAAGCCTTACAGGCGAATCCCAAACATTCATTAAATGCTTGTGGAGTGGGTGTTATATATAGAAGAATCATTGGCAATAAAGGAAGCACCGCAGGAACACTGCCGGCTTCTGATACTTAAGATCCACTCTGACACAGTTTTTGCTGTATCCCACAACAATCGAAGATTAGCATATTGGTATAATGGTGATACGAACGTAATTAATGGCGAAGAGTATTAACACTTGTCATTGTGGTGCATGATTATTGATACCTTATTGTGTTCAAAATGCTTTAGGTGAAATCGAAAAGCAACATCTTCCATTGCATTAGCAATATTGTCGGTATTATCTTTTTATCGCGTAATAATTATTAAAATGAGGTTGTATTGTAGATCATACGAAGTTATTGTTGTGCATCGAATTGTGCAAATGTTATGTCATGTCTCATATGATGTTGATATATGAATAAAACATACATGTATATCATAGCCTACTGCCCATGTGCAGGTTCAGGGAAGGAATGGTTTGGTTTGTTTGTGTTTTACGTCCTATTAACAGTTATTGTCTTTTAAGAACGTGCCAGGTTTTGGTGGTGGAGGAAAGACGGAGTTCCCAGAGAAAACCCACCGACATAGGGCCAGTACGTGCGACTGCCCCATGTAGGCATCGAACCCGTGACCCAGTGGTGGAGGACTATTGTGATCAAGACGGTCAGACGCCTTAACCACTCGGCCACTGCGGAAAGAATGCACATGCTGTATGGTGCTGATGTCAATCTGAGTGTTACATAACTATGCCATCAATACTTTACGATAATTGGTTAATATTTAAAGCGATATACTGAGAATCGGTACCAGCAGACAAAAGTAGTACCATTCTCGATATTCCAGGGGTTTCGTTTACTTTCGCTGTCTGCAACCCTGGTATATGTCATAGCAAAATCGAAGGCTCAATGTGCACCACCTTGTGGATGAGACAAGAAGACAAGTTTGATCCTTTGATGTACTTCAAAAGATACTGTCGGTCGCGTGTCACTCCTCTCTAATCTTCAAAGGACAGGTATCAGCTTAGCTATTGGTCAGAGTTACTAATCAAATAGCTAGTCGCGTGCCTTCAATTTTGCTATGACATATTCTAGTGGTGCAGAAAGGGAAAGAGAGTGTTACATCTGCAGTAATGAGGATGTAGTAGTGCAAAATAACCCTCTGTTTGGTTAGGTGCTTTCACAAGGAATAGCTTTTTTTGCGATTACGCAGATACTTATAAGAAAACCAAAAACTTGTAAATGCCTTTATCATATGTAAGAAAAAAACATTGATTTGTTTTGGTTTTGCAACATTGTTTTCTTGTAATATTACAACGAACACAGACTACTTCGAAAGACATGTACATAGGTTTAGAAGACATGTTCTGTCCAAATCGAAGACAATTCTATTACGCGAGACGAATTCAGGGTTTGTTAGTGGAGAAGTGACACATCCAGTGCTTACCTAAAGGAACGGGCAATCATTGGAAACAGTATTTACTTCTCTTTTATTATTGCACGTGACAATGACTATTACTGTTATAGATGGGACATTTTGTTACAATTTATAGCCAAATCGTCTGCCCCATGTCATACCATTATGTGGAGCAAGCAGTTGCTGATCAATGTGGACGCGAAATCAATGTCTAGCCGGTCAGGCAAATTGATTGTTATCAAAATGTAATTATGTACACTTTGTAACTTCATTATATTTGATAATTACATCCGTAAACGCAATATTAACGTCATTTACATGTGTCAACAATTTGTCTGCAATTGCTTTTGCAACATATCCAAATTGAATGAAAACTATACTTTATACATTATTGACTTTCATTATCGGTTATTCATGGTAACAGTTATAGCAAAATATAACAAGAGGCCCATTGGGCCTGTATTTTCTCACCTGCTTCTCTTGTTGTATAAATACGCAAATATGTTGACTAACTTGAGATTATGATTTCATCTCAGGTTAATTATTGACTCGAAGAATAAAAAGACAAAAAATGAATAAGAAGTCAAGATAGTCTATGTCAATCAAGGGTTTTGGCTCAAATCAGCCTTTAAAACAGACAACTGGTCATGGGAGAATTGTTTTCCCAATTGCCTGCTAGCATTCGCTATTATTATTGGATTAGGAGAAGAGGTCAAAACAAAATGTCCTTTATTTACTCTCGCCTCTCTGTTTATAAGAGTATCCAAACGCTCAAATTCCCAAAAAAAAACATATGTTTCAAATTCTGTTAAAGTAATAAAATTAGCGATACAAAATTAACATCCGGAACCTGAAAATAACTCTGACGTTTAATTATATCTCCTTCACATAGGAGCGTGCATATACCAATATAATGATGTTCTGTGTGTGTACATTTCTAAAAGTTATTGCATCGCCTCGCCAGCAACATCATTGCAGAATAACAAATAACTGAATTATTTAAGTTTATCAGTTAATTAAATTGTACTATTTCACGGTATGGCTTATTGGTATTCAATTTTAGCATTCTTCACAATGTAATTAGAATGAACAAGCGTGTTGAAGTGGAAACATTTTTGTCATTAGCTCGGATCTAATTGGCACTGACTCCCTCGCAGCTCGGCAATAATCTACCGCGGCGTAATAATGATGCAAACAGAGATTTCAAACGCACTACGATGTCAAGGAAATAGAAAAAAAAGAAATCTGGAAATATTGTTATATGTTGACTGTAACGAGAGTTATTTTGCCTTCATTGGAATATTGAGAATGCGAGAAGCTTGCTTGTGGCCTTATTGAGTACAGGGATGTCACTTGGTAACAAGAAATCATACCCTGTTTGTCGACAGCAAATGGTTCATGGTGCCGCCGAATTGATTCTGCATCGATATATCCTTATAATCAATTTTCCACAGCAGACTTGCCAGATCTTGTTCATATCGCCAATTCCTGAAAGAAAAAGGCAATATATAAGGATTGGATTCATGTCTGTAAAACATTTGGGATGGTTTTACGTCGAAGTACACCGTTTATCATGTCTCAGGATGGAGAACAGTGCCAAATGCATAGCCTTACTCCCTTCTAGCCCTAGATTATAGTCGAAAGAGAATGAGGGTAATTATGATCACTTATTTTCCCCTATCTGGTGACAAACACAACTTTACTGTGTCGATGACTGCAGTGTCCATAAATACAGTATATTTTTCTCCCACAACTAGTACCGATTAAGTCACTCCCGATTCGTTTGGTACACATGCTAGAAGAAGAAAAATAGTTTTGGATACCAGCTGGTGGATAATGCTCTGAACGTTTTTTCATTGGTCAATATTTTGATTTGGACGTCACGTAACTTTGTTTTTGTCGTCTACTTCCTTCATGGTGTCATGGTGCGCGACAATAATTGTATATGATAAGAAACAGGAACCATGTATTTCAAAAAGAAACATGGCTCTCTAGTTATATAAAAAAAAACGTTTTAGGAAAAAAGAGTCCCCAAAAATTATGATGACTGCTTTTCATGTTACCTAACAGTAATCTGTTCATTTTTTAAATTGTACAAAGACATAAACATTATGTCTTTTTACAATTTAAAAATTGATGAACTAGAGTTACAAAAACATGATAACCAACAATCACGCATTTTTTCGCGTTGTCGGGTGGTGCAGTGGATAATCACTCGCCTTTCATCGATTCTAAGATCGGACGTGAAAGGGTATTACGTCACCTGTCCGACCTCGCAGTGTTTTCTGGGAACCCCGGTTTCTTCATACATTTAGACCGTCTGTGCGCTTCCATCCGGGTCAATAAGATTGATAATTATAAGTTGGAAAACTTGTTTTAAATAAGTCATTATCATCAAGAATTTGAGGTCCTCAATATAATTGTCCTTATCTTTACCATAGACGTTTGGTTCTATCGCTGATCAACTTCTACACACAGGATTTACCTCGAAAACTCCACGAGAATCGTATCCTGGATAAAATGGTACCAGAGACAAAATCTTTCTTTTGTGGTCTGCGCATTGTTTTTAAATAACTGTTCAAGTATTGCATGCAGGATTTTAAAATAAAGCGAAGTTTCACATTAAAACAATTATTATGGAAGCTTGATTTAACGGCAAAAAGAGTACGAAACAGGATATGGAGTAATGGTGGAAAATATAAACAAAAAACAAGGAAAAGGGCGAATGTATCAGGATTGCTATCAAGCAAAACTCAAGCCGTGAAATCATCTGCCAATCTTCAATTTGGTCAAGATAAGACCACTCATTAACACGTTTCTGAAAAGGGCGGACTTGCCCCTATGCTTATTTTATGATGAACTATTCAATGTTTCTAAACATTCAAACTGTGATATCTTTCAACATCTGGTTCATTGAAGATCACGGCACTTTCATATAGTATATTAAAACGATATTGATGATATGAAAAATTTGGAGTTCCCGAAGAGACGCCCGATCGTTGTATTTCAAGTATGTCTGATTGGTTTTATTTGAATATAAACCTTTTCATGCCAGCTGTTTTTTAGCTGCATTATTTGGACTGTCTATGTAGAGGTTCGACATATGTCATCTTCAAACGCAAAATCACCATTAACTCAATGAAAAAATCACCACTTGTTTTAACTCGTGAAAATCATAAATCCTAGAAGCGGGCCACACCAACCTGACAGCACGTTTTAGTAAGCATGATCGATCAGTCACATACATCAATGCCTACTTTTCTTGGAAATAGCAATACATATAACCATACCAATCCTTGAATTTCGTAGTCATGTTTATCATTTAATCACCCAAAATAATGATTGTCCTGCAACTGCATCCATAAACACTCAGGTATCGAACACGGACGCAAGGCGGTCCCCGATTGCATACTCCGTTTTACAAGGAATTCCTGGAACGTCAGCTAACGTACCAATTGAAGGAGGCTGCCTTATCATTGAAAATAGTTATTCTGTTCCGGACTTGATTGATTGATTGATTGATTGATTGATATGTTTTACGTCCGCTTCACTACCGAGTAGTTCGGTTATCCAGCAGACGATATTTCCGGCCTGAAAGACATCTTATTTTATAGTGGGTGTTTGTACAAGTGTTAAAAAGACGCATCCCATTATTTGATAAAATTGAACCTCAAGAGGATTCATATTCAACCGTAAGCACAAACGCCTCATTTGAATTTACAGTAGGCAAATTACTACATGCCCGCCATAATTAAAGATTAGGAAGACGTATGAATGACTCTGATGACTGCATAATAGAGGCAGTTATAGGCCCAAGGGCGTATGTTACTACATGTTGTTTATAGTCTGTGGTTTGGTATAATTTGCTTTGTTATCGTTCATCGTCGAGATAATGCTTCCCTTTGCTGCTGACAACAACAATCTAGAGACAAAACTCGTTTAATTTATTTTGAGAAAAAAAATCAATCTAGCTGATGCAACCTTGAAAGGGAATACATAATTAAAAACAAATTTGTTAAAGAATGTTTATCTCTTCATGTTAGATACTACGTGTCTAGTATCTTTGTCTCAAAGGACTTACATGTGTCTAATGAGTCGATGCGCCAAATGAACTTTCCTTGTTATGTCCGACAATTATCCGAATTATGATCTTTAACTAGATCTGGCTTGTTTACGAATTGCTTTGTTTTCCAAAACTGTTTTAGTAATTGTCTTTTAAAAAACAGAAGTTTTTAACCTCAACATAATTTTTACGAAATATTCTGAAATAACAGATACAAAGCAGTAGACTCTGCTGGTGGATTTCCTAGTCCGTGATGTTTGCTTTAACCTTGATAGCCACAGTAATCTCTTTTGAGTAGTGGCATGGTCAGTAAAATACACACTTTACTCCTTATGCAGTTTGAAATTAAACAGTTCAACTCCTCATTTTAAAATCAAAATTAAGGGTTTTCATGCACTTCCACTTCTGTTTCAACAGTAGTTTCAATAGTTTGGTTTTTCAATTTGTTGGCCCATAGCATCAGTGATGAGTTCGGGAAGGACGAAACAGCCGTATGATGCAGTGTAATTCATTTTTGGCATACTGTATCTATTTCCAAATTGAATGACGAAGTGAATGATTATTTTAAATTTAATTTAAACTTCATAGACGTGATATGCTGTTTATCTTTGCCTGATCATAAGGTTAACATTTTTCTCTTAAGAATTCCTGTATCATCGCACTGTTTTTTTTTCATATAAACAATAATCTCCCCTTAATTGCGGTTTGAAGACGAAGTAGCTCAGTTGGTTAGAGCGATAGCATAACAATCTGAAACCCAGGGTTCGAATCTAGTCTAGCCCTGCTGAACTCCTACACTAAGAAAATTGTTTTTGTTTGCTTTTCTTAATTTTATCTTCATCTGTCTTCACGTACGTACGCCCTGCAGGTTTGATTTTTATTTAGGAACAAATTATCAAAGCCATAGTGATATCAGAAAAAAAAGTCAATGTATAATTACATTTTTCGGTACTGGTACGAGGATCTTTAATAACCTACCTGTATATGAGGACACTGATGATGATGACAATGAGTAGAATACCCCCCGCAACGCCGAACAGGATCTCAGTAGTGTAGCCTATTGAAGAAATGAAATAAGGAGTTAACATAAGGATAACGCGTCGTCTGAAAGTACTGTAAAAAAGGGAATGTTCGCCTGTTGAAATATTTGCGTTATAACCCTTTAAACTGATCACGGTGTGGAAATATCTATTCATCTATATAATATATAAATAAATATTCGCGTGTGGATATTTTTTCGCTTACTCATCAAACGATAAAATCGCGAACATTTCGACACCGTGAACATTTCCACTTTAAGAGTATATTGATGAATTTCGACTTATACCATGTACATGTAGTGCGCACGGTTTTGGACAGACCAAAGTGATTAATGTATTCAATTTGACAATAGTTATAATATCTAGATATTCTATTCATCTATAAAATATATAAATAAATATTCGTGTGTGGATATTTTTTCGCTTACTCAACCAACGATAAAAACGCGAACATTTCGACACCGCGAAAATTTCCACTTTTACAGTATATTTAGGAATTTCGGCTTCTACAATGTAGCAAGACACTTACGCACGGTTTGGGACAGACCATAGTGATACATGAAGAATACATCGTGCCGTTGCGGTACAGAGAAAATGCTTCAATTAGGTTTTCTATTACAAATATATTGTATGTAGTTTTTCTTTGCTAGACTTCATGAAATTACCAATTGTGGCGACAAACATAGCATATTCATTTCGTGGAATAATCACCAGACTACGCGATTTGCTGACAGAAAATGAGACAAGTAACGCACGTAATCCCGTCATCCATCACGCCAAAGACAACGAGGAGACAAGACTTTCCGTCTCAGAAAAAAATTGTCTAAGGAATTAGTTCAATGTCATCACCGTATCAGGTGACAATAACAACACAATCTTTCGACCATTCCTCTTGGCGAAAACAAATATTTGTCACTTATTAATTATTTATAAGAGTCTCTTATATTTTGTTAATCACTTTTGTTTTCCGTTTTGACCTTTTTTTGTCTAGATATACTTTCGTTAAAAGCCGTAACATTATATGTCAGAGTGGATTAATTGTTGCTTCAACCAAAAACCTCAGGATAAGAAGAAAAGGGATTAATGTCTGCTAGACATTTACGTCAACAAAGCTAAAGTACACATATACACTGTCGAGAATCAATATTGATCCAATCTGATGGATAATTTGAGAATATACATGGGAGTGACTACAGTGTCCCTTCACAGTGTAACGTTATACAGTCAACTAATAATATTAACGCGCTCACATTACGGCAAGCTAATCTTATTAATGTTGAAACATTCAACGACAAAAAGCAAAACCTGAAAAAATTCGATGTACCAGTATCCAAACGTATCATTGCCACAAGAATAATGCTCCTATTCTGTAAATATCTTCCAATTTCGTCAATACTGCTAGTTTTCGTGATATTTGTACAGTATGATTCCATTATTCGCAATTTGGTTTGGTTAGGTTTGTTTGTGTTTCACGTGCTATCAACAGCTATGACATTTTTGTTTATCTTTAACCAAATTATATTGGTGCAATTACATTTATAGTCAAACGTTCATCTTTGAAGTGATAAATCTTTTGTTTCCAATCATTAGCTATTACCAAATCGTAAAGGTACAATCACCTACATTTGTATGGGTGTCTGACATTCATCTTTGAAGTGATGAGTTTCCTATAAATCTTTCTTGGTAAGCTGTAGCTATTACCAAACCACATGTGTTTGGGTTTGACGTAAATCTTTGATATTCATATTTGACAAACTGTACATATTACCAAATTTTAAAGATGCAATCACGTGTGTGTCTTACGTTCATTTGCAATCTTTGTTTTTATTTTCAAAGCGCAAAATATAGCATACTCCATTGGTTAACTACACCTAACTGTTAGTGACGTAATATAAATTTGACTTTATCTCGAATAACCATGAAAATACATATATCTCAGAAACTATAAAAAGTAAGAATTTCTGCGTGAATCATTTGTTTTGACTTTTTCATCACCTAGAGATACTGTAAGCATGCTTATTTTAGCGCACTAAACTTTAAGCGCATTTTTTTTCGAATTTTAACAGATTAGCGCATTATTGAATTAGCGCATCCACAATATATGCTATCGAAAAACATTATACGGGAACTTCAATAGACACCAACATAATTTAGTGCAATATGTCATGCGCGAATTGCGCTGAAATATGACCACCACTAAAATATGTACATTTACAGTAATTACTTATTTATGATATCCTGAAGTCTTTTTGAACGCATTTGAAGTGTTAATTGATACGTGAATCCCCTGACGCTAATTTAGCGTTGGCGTGAGCTTTAATTTTGAAATGACATCGGTGTGCATACATAACATGAACAAATGGTTTTTCTTTCAAAGGTACTAAAATATCTGCTAACCAACAGTAATGCGTTTTCTGGAAGTCAGGCGAGAACTTAGATCGTAGCGGCGGACAATGTCATCACTTCACAGGAAAACAGTTAGGCGCTTTACACAGGAAGACATGGCTTACTTTTCGGTCTGATGCATTTCTCCCGGCGGAATCCGCACGCTGGTTCGTCTACAGGGACCTTACCATAGGGCCAGTCAAAGGATTCCGAGTCGTACAACCGGAATTCCTGTCACGGATAAACGACAGTTATAAGGGATTATAGCAGCGAGTAGTGTAAGAAATTAATGTTCACAGAAAACTAATGCCGTATCAGACATAACGAGAAAACCGCCATTGGCCTGCAAAGAAACTTGTCATACCAAGTGTTCAAAACAACAATAAAATGAATTCTTACAAAGGGATACAACATTCCTCGAAGAAAACTAAAAAAAAAAAAAAAAACGGATAGCGATGGTAAATGGTGATGGCAACCATATGGCCTATTCCAATACATACGGTGCCTAAGTATTATAATCATGCCAGGAACAAATTTGTTTCCATTTGTTTCCATCATTTACAGAATGTGTTTTCTGTCATACCTGCGGGTTTGAGTGTTTTGTCAACCCCTTCGCTATGACAGACGCTATGTAGAAAGAAGCAATACAATGACGTCACGGGATCAGTAAGCATAAACTCATAAACAGCTTCGGATGGCAGAGGTTATGTACAAATCATGAAAAAACACAGAATTTTCAAACATATTATTGATAGTGATGGGATAGATAAGAATCGCTCCCTGAAACAAGGGTATGACAGAGAAATCTCGACTCTCGGGGTGAGGGTTTTGAATGTCCAACCCTCCGGTTACACAATCAATAAACAATTCATTTATTTATCCAAAGCAACTATCCTTTGTTTATCTCTGTAAGGTAAATTAAACTTGATCAGATTCAACTTCATTATTAAGAAACAATGGTATCCTCTCTGTGAAACAATATGATATTCTTTAATGTTTTTTTCACTACCTACCGGAAGTTCGGAGAAATTTTCGTTGAGCTGGAATACACCAATAGGACTAAGGTGCCAGACAGTTTTGTTGTCTACAAGAACTGACTTCCGGGCGATCAGGGAGAAATTGCCCATGGCGTCACCATTAGAGTTGATACTATTTTCGTAACCCATTGCACCTGTAATGTCAAATAATTACATGAAACCCAATATATTTTATAAGGTATGCTCACAAGATTCAGACAAGTGCAATATTAGGAATATGGCATAAGATTTGATTGTAGTATTTCCATGTGAGTGCAAAAAGATATTGTCTATAGAATTCATTTGCCATGCAGCATCATTTCGTGCGACATAGACCGAAAGCGATGATTGCCGAACGGGTTCAATGATTTTTGATCACATTATTGACTGAACTTACAATGAAACTTTAGGATCCCTGTCACGCTTCAGGCTTAACACTAGAAAATCCCACTGTAATTTTAGGTACACACAGTAACCTCCCCTTTATTTTCGTTTTGAATATAGCTGTAACACAAATTGATCAGGGCACTTCCAGTTTACTATTCCGTCTTTTCGTATTGCAGAGTTATCTGCTCTTGTGAGCAGGTATTAATTGTTACGTCATTTGTTTGTG
>JAUMHH010131850.1:0-14237 GCA_032359455.1 Chlamys rubida
ATAGACATACATGTACAATGTGTCACTATAGACATACATGTACAATGTGTCACTATAGACATACATGTACAATGTGTTATCATAGACATACATACATGTACAATGTGTCACTATAGACATACATGTACAATGTGTTATTATAGACATACATACATGTACAATGTTGAACTACAGACATACCAAGTGGTACTACACAAAACGTACAACCACATAATAGAGGCATACAGGTTATAGGGCTCTGTTTATTCGAATTGGTCACATTTCTTAAACTGAATTCGGGATATGGACTGGTTCGAGTAGATAATACCACATTTGTTCAAGTTATGAATATATGTCTATTATAAATCTATGTAATTCGATATAGACGTACAATTGTATCGGCAAACGCTTCCTGAGTGGCGTTGAAATTCATCGTGACATTTGCAGCAATATTTGATATTTTTACCTGACCATGAAGCTCAAAACACCTTGATTGTGCAGCATGCATCGGATATAGCTTGCAATGAAAATTGTAGCTTTCTTATTTCCTTTTTTTTATAATTGAGCATTAACTAATTATACGCATGCCCTCATCATACAAACATACTACGTGGATGCCCACCAAGCCTGTATGGCAACAGTCGACGTGTACATCGACAAACTACCTTTGTCGAACTAATTTTGATACAAACGACATGGCTGCATCTGTGACATGTATTTTAGGAGTCAATTACTGTTTATCAGGTCCGCGTGTGTATTGTGGCCATATTGCCCGCTTTCTCCTTGTTCACGGACTCAAAACACTCGTACTTGTCAGCTCATGTTCAGACACAATGCTTCTTCAATCCATGCAATATTTCTTTATTGTCAATGTCTGCAAAATTTTGACGCATAGATAATTAAATATGTTCCTTGTTTTATTTAAAGTATAATAAAATGAAATACATTTTTTTTATAAAATTGGAAGTTAGATACTTTACAGTGAAAAGAATAATCATGCGTAAAGCTAACCATGCTTCCAACTATTAAGGTTCGGTGCATTCGATACCGAGTGCTCCGAACTCTCGCACCATCTTGACCTGCACTTTATTCAGCATAAAATCAGAGATAATTGCAGGTTAAGGCTGTGCTGGTATCTCAGAAACGCCAATTAGACCGACATGTTGTTTTCCTCACGTGATTTACATGGCTGTATTGTTGTAGTAGGGCCCACGTGAAAGCTTGCCGCGCGTGTAGGGGGACTAGATTACGGTCGAGATTAATCATAATTAATGGACAGAGGCTGATTGACGTACTACGAAAATTTGTTCGTTTTAATTAGCTTTTCCTTAACAAAATATCCAGATACACATGTGTGTAATACATCAACATTGAATTATTCTATTATTTTCATACTGAGGTAAACGGCGCGTAACTAATATATCGGATTCGAACCACTAATCGCAATTAATGGACCTTTCGCCATTTGCAAGTTCTGACCGTATCTGGTATTACGTACAGCCATGTATCTAATATATACTCATTACGCGTTACGTAATTAAATACCTATTAGGGGACAGGTTTCATCAGCGTTTCGAATTCATTTCACCATCATATCAGTTTCACCTCCCATGCGGAGACGATAGTTGAGGATAGTACTGACATTCCCGGAGATATGACGCCGGTTATGGATCCATATCTAGTTTTAACTCCATAGTTTGACTGTAAACATGGGTTTCTAGGTAGATCTAGCTGCCCGAACCTTCCAATTAGTGAATTTATGTTGAATTAATGGCAAGGTTTCGTGACAAACTCTGAACATCCGTTCACGGTGACTGGGTTTCTACGTCTAACGAGGCAGCGCAACAACGACAGCGATGATTTTGACGATAACAGATTCGACGATAAAAGTGCCCAAAGAAATGAATGCATGTCAGTCGTATATATGTACGTATGTGTATTGTTAGGAAACATAAGTTATGCTGAGTTCTTTATGAAAGCGACAGGTGTTTTGTTTGAATTTTTGGGAACACACAGTTTCTTTTTGCTGACGGACAAGGTCAGTGTGACCGCTACTGGGCGTAATGATGCTGGGCACAGAGTACATGTACGTTCGACCGCCACACATGTCTTAGCTAAAAACAACGTTGTAACAGGAAAATATCTTTCTTCCGCGCGAATAAATCACTCACAATTACTTTGATATTCAATATTAATATAAATGCTTCAACGGAATGAAAGCATTTCAATATAAATCAGTCACAAATTATCATAATTAACTTACTGTAAGATACAATCGTACAGTTATATCTCGGTAGCGTCAATCTAGGACTACTTTCACAAACTCCCGATCTGAAGGTCTCCCAGGGTCAAAATACAAACTCGAACAATCAAACGTATTATATTCCAGCTACTGTTGACAATATCTTGTAATATCGCATCTGTCATCCCCAAATCAAATTAAACACCATTATCATAAACAGACTGTTTGAAAATTCATTGACAAAGTTATGAATATACAAATGAAAGAGAGAGGAAATGCTTAAATGAATTCAAATGATAAAAAAACATGTAGTTAGTAAATTGCTCGTCAAATAATATTTTGATTGTTTCCTGGTATGAAACGGTTTAATTTTAATTTCAATTTTATTACTGTTGACCTGACGACCCATCAGCCAGGAAAACATGCTACACCTGACTGCACCACAGTTAATGAGATCAGATTGTATACTTAGTACAAACGTTCATTATTTAATATGGTTTGGGCACCTCGGACAACCAAGTGGTTTGGGAAAACCCTACTTGCAAGGCACTCGCGCCCAGAATACCAATTGATGAGTAAAATACCGCTGTTCTGGGGAAGATTATAAATAAAATCATTGTATAATATCTATGTTTTTTATTCAATCCATACTTACTTCATTGCCATGAAATGTGAATTTACCAAGCAAATAAAAAAAATCCATTTTGAACAGCAATTGTATATGTGAATTAAATGTTCGTGTTTACACGGGAAGTAAAATGTTTTACAAAACAAAGTCGATGAAAAAGAGGAAATACTGACTGTGATTGCAATTGAGTTATTTCTTGACCGAAATAGTTATAGTTTAACTTTTAAAAGAATCACAAATTCCTAAATTTGAGGAGATTTACAATTTTAGAGTTACTTCCCCTCTACCGAGAAGAAACGTGTCTCAATACTCTTACGATCGGGTCAATAGCATAAAATGCGATGCAGTTTTTTTTATTAGTGGACACGGTTTTCAATAGTCTGACATTACCTGTATTTGTATGTGTTACTGTAGCTGACCAGCCGACTTATATCACCGTTTGCAACGTGCTTTATTGAATACATAGCATACAAACACGACTTCTGCGAGCTGTATTTTCTATTTGCCCGGTACAGTATTGCAGTTTTGACGTCCAATACTATATACCCGCAGTGATTAGACCGTTCTGTCATCATTACGTTTGCTACTCATGCAGTCGTCGTTTCATTACGACAAAGCCGGGCGTGCACACCGCGTTGCAGCTAACATCATATGCTCTCTTTAACCCTGTAGTGGTCTTTTGAAGTGTGATTCGATAAGTGTATCTTTATAAATTGGATATTCATGATAGGAATCCGAACCTAGGATTTATAGTGTATCACATTTGTCATCAAAATACGATCATGAATGACCGGCGGTATGAGTATGAATGCTACTGGATGAGAAATGAGCAAATAAGGTTTCTAAATTGGCGGACGTTACAAAGAGGGGCTATAACCAAACCCTATAAAGGGTCGACTGACAATGGCGGCGGGTAGTGGACATCGGATTCTGATATCTTATCAACTTCCAATGAAAGGGACGCTGGGTGTTATTAAACCTATATTCGAGCCCCAGTTTGGGGATTATCTTCTGATCTGATACCTGTATTCACGTCTTTTTCTGTAATGTAAATATGTAGTCTTCACCTATCCTCAATAGTCCCTACTTAAGGCTCGTTTCGTGTTGTGGACACGTGTGTATAAAGAAACACCAGAACTTATTGGAAACGAAGAGATTATACTTCCAATATCCAACTAACCATTTTTTAAGTTTTCACTAGTCTTGGATTTAGACAAGGAGATCCTTTACGTCCCTTCTGATCTCAGCGGCTTCTCAATTAACTTTTTGGTAATAGTGAAATAGCGCGCTTTTATAGCATTACACCTGGGTTAGGATGTCTTTTCCTCTTGATTTACATATTCATTTTCAAACCCTTTTATACTGATTCAGACGAAAGATTCAGAATTCACAGCAACGGATGGGAGAACTCCATGTATCATTATCTCTGTTCCATTTGTGAATGTACATGTACCTATACATTATGAATTTTCTTATGTCTTACCGTCACGCTAATATAACTTATAACGAACTATCACCGTAAAATTGTCCGTGCGACAACGTGGTTAAAAATGAAACTTGGCATGAGTGTTGGTGGGCATGCGTAGATGTTCATAACACCTTTGTTTTGGCAACTGTGCATCCAAGATGGCCGCCGCGTCCTCTAATTGGTCGAAATATAGATTTTGGCCGATTTTGGTATAAATGTACAGTGTATGTATTTACGAACAGTATAGTGACCTCAAATAACATCATATACAGCTGCAGGGATAATTTTGAGGAGTTCTGTAACAGTCCCCGTTAAAATTAAAACTTGTTATTATTGCTATGCATTGTAATTGTCCTTTTGAGGAAATAACGAATATAATACTGTCAGAAACGTTGACGGGAACCTGCAGTCGTAAAGTGCAAGTTCTGCAATTTTCGAGAGAGGGAGATAAAAAATAAAGAGAGCAAGGCCTCAACCTTGGCGTACACTAAATTGTCTCAGCATGGCAGATGTTTAATGTGCGCTCGGAAAAATGAATACGTTCTGTGTATCTACACCCGAAGCGCTTGACGGAAGAAAAAGAAAAAAGAAGGAAAGAAAGAAGGAGAAGAAGAAACAATATTGAAGCACTATGTTAACAATCTTGTTGGAGGGACTTTATGAAATATACATTTTATATAGCGCCCTGTCAAGCTAGAGAAAGCTACTCAGAAGTGTTCATATTCAATACGTTTTTGAAAAAAATCATTGACGCTGCCTTATCAGGCTTTAACTACTAATACTATGCAGCATGGCGGATTTAATCTCCATGAGTGCAAGGGATGTCTTTTTGTTCTGTTGTTCTTCCAACTTTTTTTCATAGCGTCATCTCACTTGAATGCTACAACATAGACTGTGGCACACCACAACATATCTGTTACAATATCTCTGTGAATTTCTATCACACTACCTCTGCCAACTACCTGATCACAGGAAGTCTCGGATTCTCCCCCCTAATGAACGTGTTGACATACATTGCATGTGATATGGTAGTCTATTTCTGACACGTGGTTACCAATTGCATATTCGATACGTCACAGGTTAACGCAGTTCAAATCTTTTCCCCACAAACAAGTGCAACATATTCACTTTCACATTCAACGCATTTTGACGCATAGAACTGTAACAAAGCATGCCAAACTGCACGTCTGAGGTTTTAATTTCGTCGTTTCAGGCCTGATTACCAGGAGCTAAGAAGTACATACGTAAGATATACACGTGTGTGTTTACGACTGTCAAACCATTCGTTGTAACTTTATTTCGGTTAATCATCACGCATCCTATTCGATGTCCTGTTATCGGAGTCGTATTTCACGACTGAGGTCTTTTGTTAAGTTTTGTTTTACTACATAACAGTGTGATAGAGAGTGAAATTGTAATGGTATACCGCCAGCATAGGGAAACAGACGCAGGCACATCAGGGTTTAATGACTTTGTCACAGAATTGCGGTATCTGTTTACTGAAATACCGAAGGTGAACTAGTTTATACACCACCCGTCTTGCAAACCACATGTAAACAAAGTTGTGATTGGCTGAAAACTTTTGTGACGAAACAATTTTAATACGACTTTTTAATTTCCTGTATATTTCGACAGTGAATTGATTCTAATTTTCTTGCACAAAAAATGAATGGTTCTGTTCAGTTTTGTGTGTATTACATTCCCATAGACCTTAACGGGTCGATCTGAAATTGACATTGCGTGATACATTTCATAAGTGAACTGTTTGTGAAATAACAGGCATTGGGAAATGTTCTTTCTGTCGCGTCAGACCCCTGGAAACACATCCGTTTTTAAATATAGATACAATATGCGGAAGGACAATAACAGATTATTTGATACTGGCTATCAATTGACAAAGCACTTTATTGAATTTACGAATGCGATAAAGTGTGCAAACGTGCCATATTCTTAACATGCGTCATTTACTAAAGTTAGCCGTGTAAACATGTATATAAAAAGTTTATTTCATAACACGTCATTCCTTTACTCTGTATTTGTCTGTTGTTTGTACGTCTTTGTTTTACCAGATTATACGATACATCTATGTCTCGTCTGTAAAATCTATTAATATATTATTTACTGCTATAAATATCTATTAACAATTCACAAATGAATTTAAATTTAGCAACTTATTGGCAAAAATATATAATTAAAAACTTAGGCCAACAATAGACGAGCCGTGCTGCCCTGTTATTATGGCGCGTGAGGGCGTCGTGACCTTAGGTCGACAATAAACTGTGCTATGTTCTAGTAAACATGTTTATGGATTACGAACATTGGGCTAAAATGAATCGCTTGTTCGTCTCCACCGGCTGTCCGGGATCAAAGACAGTCGAACCTAGCAGATAACACGCTACGTTTGGCTGTGTGATAGATACTTAAGACGTGTACAAGGCATGCTCTTTTGATGACAATATATGATTGAAGCAAATGTTTGCATTTGTATAATTTTGGTACGGTTACGACCTTTTCGAATTGAATAAAATGTACAAGGGTCTTTGCAAATTATAGTGTGACGGTGAATGCCTATGAATTGCAACAAGTCCAATATATATTATATATATTCTGTTTGTGTACCTGGGATGGAATGAGGACATACCCCTAGTCTTACTACGACCCCCTCTAGATTGTCTGGTAAACATCACACGCACATAACTGTATTGTTATCATATCTTTCCGTCCCTGACTCTGAATAAAAAAACTGCACGTGACACAATTTGTTTGTGACAAGTTTTAGTAAGAAAAGAAATATATATTTTGTACCTGTCCATAAATCATGCTTTTAACATGACATGTGAAACTTTAGGACAGTACATTAATATATGGAAGCTTTCAATTGTCGAACTTTTCAGTAGCTCTCTCCAAAACCTTCTAACATGGCCCATTGCCTCTCTCACCGACATATTTCATTTCAAAGAATAGCATGCATACCCTCATCCGTTCTCGTCAAACATCTCTTAGTTATTGATCCCCTCTATTCCCTTCAAAAATAATGTGTCATTGAGAGCTCTTTCTGAAAGACCAGCAATTATTGAGCATTTCTCGTTTTTGAACATTTGTTGCATATGTATTTGTGACGCCATTTACCTATACCTGTACTTATTGGATCATTTCTTTCTCTGTATTTCTAGGAGCAACGATAAACGCACGCTCTTCTTTTAGATCAACACTTATCACACCCTAACCATTATGGTTGTTTCTGTACCCTTTCTAACTTCAATAACATTTGCCGTACCCTGATCATTGAAACAAGAATTGTCGCTCTCTACCTCTGTTTCCCATTAACTAACAGTTGCCTTGATTTCATCTCTTTGGTGGGCCCTAGGTGGAAGGATAGGTCTTATCAAATTAAGAATTAAAATCCTTAGAGTTATCAGCATATAGACACAAAGTTAGCAATACGAGGTGCTGGCGTCAGATCATCGCTGTAACCGGCCTCCATAAATGTATAGCGGATTGTTGTTACATAAACAGGGTTACACGGGTGGAAAGCATCACGAAAGCATCAACGCGTTACTGGACAAACACAATGACGAGACAGTCCACACGGACACCTACT
Source organism: Chlamys rubida (assembly GCA_032359455.1). Classification (NCBI taxonomy): domain Eukaryota; kingdom Metazoa; phylum Mollusca; class Bivalvia; order Pectinida; family Pectinidae; genus Chlamys; species Chlamys rubida. The sequence goes on from JAUMHH010131850.1 coordinate 7,919, forward strand.
CCACGGGTACAATATCATCTCGTAGATCACTTCCCGATACGTGATTTCTGCTTTCGTGAAACGTTGGTCACGTATTGACATTTTGAATGCTAGTCTGAAAGGATAAATCACACATCAGCGTCATTACAAACCCAAATTCTCTGTTTTGTCTCCGATTGATTTCAAGCGTTGACATGCCGTGATATGTTACAGTGACCGTCTGATGGCCGCCATGTCACGCACACCCTGTTTTGGAAGCAGGCCGGGTACGGTACCGGCCTTGTAATTGTATAACCTAACTTACACGCCATCTGATAAAACTTCTGATAAAGTTGTACAGACCGGCTTGAGTTTAACTATAACGTGCAAAGAATATACTCCGGAGACAGGTCACCATAAAAAACGTGCATGAACGTCAAAAGTACTGATGTTCGCGTGTTTTTGCAGCAGATATGATAAAATGTATGAACAAGCCTAAAACACGTTTATTTTTACTTTTATTCTGTATTTTATTTGATTTTTGAAACATCTAAGGTCAGATGTGTAGAATTTCACTAGGTAGTGAACTAATTAAAATGTCCACTGCCGCTGAACTGAAATCTTAAAACCTGGATATGGAACACGAGGTACGACCAGGTTACATTAATCTGACCATGTACCAAAGGGAATGCCGGTGGAGACATCACCGAAAAGGATGAGAGGACGAGAGGAAAGCGGAGACGGGGATCTACGCGTGTCATGAAGGGGAAAGAGACCGGTATTGGGGGCTTTTGTCTTTGTCGTTGGTCAGAAAACACAGCAGAAACATCCGATTCTTTAGGAGTCCCACATGGTCGCTTCCTACAATAATATCTGATGTCACCAAATCTGCAGAGGTACATTTTTCGTGAGAAGAGTAGATCGAGAAATGCACAGATATCGTGTATATCCACTTTCAGGCATACATGTGTATGTCGGTATTAACAGCTCAGTTGGGGTCTAATTAAGTGTGTTAGTATTCGCTGAAAAATTATTGATAGAAATTAAAAGGAAATATGTTATAGTGGGTACGTCTGTAAAATCCGAAATATGAAGTTTTGGTTTGGACACAATGTATCGAATCATTATCAAAGACACGTCAATAAATGTGACACACAGTGGTAGCTATTCATAAATTATAGGTCATTAGAAGGCCAGATATCGAGAAAAATTACACCGTCATAGTGAGAAACCGAAAATAGATCATACAAATACGATTTATTTCGGCCAAAAACAGATTTAAAGTCTTATGATGTCAAGGACATATCAAATAAGAAAACGGAAGTAAATACATCTGTTGTTCACAATTTAATGAAGCAAATATTTAAATTGATTATGACGGATTGCGGGACACCCGTGGACAATACCGGTATGTGTGGACAGGGGTTTAGTGTTACTGAGACAGCGTCCGTCTGATGTCACACCTGTGGCGGGAGAAAGGTGACCGTTGTACCCATTGATGGTGGTCACTGGGCCGAAGCTGACATATCACATAGCACGTGTTGGATTGACTACGTGCTTTCTCACTTAAAGAACGCTTGTAGGGCTCTCTTTGAACGTGTCCATCTGATATTGTCTGCAATAAGCTACCAGTCTATCATGGACTGGAAAAAAGGCCATCAAATCCATGATTTTGTATCAATTGGCTGTTTCATTTGTAACTCCGTCTTAAATGTAGTGCAATAGGTTTCTGCTTCCATAAAGAAATTTTAATGAAATATTTAGTAATCTTTAATAGATATTTATGTATGAGGAAGTGATTCTGGGTTGTCTGAGCGTGAATTCGACAACCTACATGAACTTGAATGTCTTCGGCACAGAAATTCCATGTCGTTTACAAATAGTACTTAAACGCGACATGGCGAGAGCAAACTTAACATATGGCTATTCATTTATTAAAGAATAGTGAATACCGAAGTATAATCAAAACAGTTTTAAATTAAACTCAAAATTGATGAATCAAGGGCAAATAATGAACATTGGAAAGATTTACAGGAGATTCTTGAAACGGTACAGGGCCAATAAGTCTATGTGTTCTGGAAGAGTAAGTGTCGACTGTTTCATCGAGGACCCGCAATTTTAAAAAGAGGTCAAATCCATATAAAGTCATGTTCTTAAAGTCTCGGAGTAGTGACAACGAAGCCAAAAGGGACAAAAATGGAAAGAAGAAGTCAATATGCATGTGACACATGAAAATAAAATGTTTTCCCATTAAGATCGTAATGGCAACTACAAAACTTGCCCGAAGTATTGCATCTCTGAAAACCTTGTGTTGTAACTTTATCCGTTAGCAATGGGCACGAAGTACGGAAATCGTGATATTAGGTGAAAGCCTGCCGTGAATATCAACTTGAACATGTAAACCTCGTAGTTGATTGAACATACTGTACATACATTCACGGTAAGTAAATCGAAACCATTACGTGTATCATATAGCTTATTACAAAGCTGTCCCTGATGGCCATGCTGTAAGTGAAGATAGTGGGAAGGGGATGTAGAAATGTCTGTAATGCCAATTTCAGCAGCAGATAAACGACCGACATTGACAATACATTTCTTATTATTTATTTGAAGGTGATACGTCTTCAATATACCTGAAAGTGAAATGGGAGGACTTGGAAAGGTCACCGGTACCTGTCTTTATCCGATTACTCATCTTGTTTTCAAAATTATTGTCAACAGGAAATTCAGTCATTCTCACGATTTCATCTTCGGCATATATGTATCTCAGCTTTGCCTTTTTTTTGTTTTTTTCATGAAATACATGTATGCTCCAGAATAGTTCTCATCCCTATATTATGTGTTGCTGTTCGCCTCTCTTGTAAAAGGAAGCTCCCATAATAGAACGAGCACGTCGTTTGAGTTTAATACGAGGTTTGGTAGTGTACATAGTGTAGACTATTACGAAACTTCTCTGAGGAAGGATGTATGCTTTTTACGGCATGTTGTCTATTGATTTAAGTTCAAGTAAACCAAGGTTGATCACTTACTTTTTGGGTTAAGCACTGATTTGACCCGGATTTTATAGAATTTTACGCTTTTTGTGTGTTCAACACTTTCTCTGAGATATAGATTAAGTTATGTTCATCACTATAACTACTCTGTTTGCTTTTAAGCGAGCATTTATGTCTTAATTGTATTACTTTCCAACATATACTGTTGCTTTCTGTACATAAGGTTAATATCCCAATGATCACCTTCACACCTGGCCGTTTAGACAGCGCAGCTCCGTGAAATTAGGTACGGTAACCTAGTTCTTTTGATAGCGTTAGTGATTGGATTTTATCATATGGGTTAATGATATTCCGCAATGAAAGTGTCTATATGGACTAGGTCAGACCATTTATACAATCTACAAGTTAACCATTAATATCTAATAGCTGTACGGGCTAGGCTTTATGTAGAATTACTAATAGAAAACAGTGTGAGAGTTGAATGTCCGCTTAATAAATATTAACCATTCGTGTCTAATTTGAGCTCTTAGACGTTTGTAATTCATGTTGGATTTCTAAAATTAAACTATTCATTACTGTAGATTGTTACTCGTATCGAAATTGCTCAATATAGAATCTATAATAGATCCTTACAGATGAAACATTAACCTCATTTCCTATACATTGGCCACTGTGACCATCACGGTCCACTGCATCCGTACATACGAATTCCGGACCCTAACGGAGCGCCCAATACTGAGCTTTCATTCACCGAGTTTATTTCCCTTCCAGGTGAATGGTGAAAATGAAACGGATTATGTCGCCTCCTGTTGGGGAAACCCGGAACTTGACAGTGAAACTGACATGATTTAAAATAAACAGCAAGCATTCATATAGCTGGCCATAAAGGCCGTGTGTGTACACCCGGAGAAATCACCTGACCTCTAGCACATATTTAAATCAAAATCAATCATTTAGAAAATCGATTATTGATTTGAAATACGATAAATTTCTTTCTCCACCTTAACATGCAACACTGCTACACAGCAGTGATAAATAATAGTATTCTTCTGACGTTTCTGGTTACAATTATCCAAAATAATCACAAACCGGAAAACAATCATTTCATTTTCAAAGATTGGCATCTTAAATGCATATCTTTTTTGCTTCGTGTGGATGTTAAAAAAGAAGAAATGAATCTTAGTAAATGGCTTAGTTTAGAAAATTGCCCGTGTAATAGAGCACAATGCTGTAACTGATACGGCAGTGATCGACTTTATAAAGTAGTGAGACATGCACCATTCAATTATATTTAATCAATACACGACGAAAAATAATTCCACATAACAAAATGAAATGATTGCATTATTACGAAATGGAAAATCTTAATAAACTCAATTATAGAAATGACACCATTATCTTCTGATTAGATAGATTTAAAACCATTCGTGGGAAATTAATCTGATTCAGTTTTCAGTTTTGTTTCCAGTGCATTGTTCGATTTTATCTAACTTTCTAACAAATTCTTATGCATAAATATGGTTTCTTTAACTACTTAAACTTTTTAAATTTGAATTCGATAATTAAATGGGTTTTTAAAGTCCCGCATGCTCATGGCTTCGGACTAATATCTTTTCTGTAAAGTCAATATTTGTCAAATTAACTACTTGAAAGAAATCTGTTCTTTTCTTACCAAACTAATAGCGATCATTGAGGGGTTGTAATTTGCTCCCCAAACCTGTGACTAATACCGCTTTACAGATCACGCGGTCGTTCGGGTACAATGCTACAATTAAAACCGCAATTAAGATAGCTATACCCTTGATAGGGCAATTAACGTGTCGCACCTGCTGGACTGTTGACAATTTACCTGTAATAACGTGTATACAAATAAAGCTACGTGAACAAGTCTTTAAGGTAAGTCAATCACGGTCTCGACGATCTTATTCCAAATCGGTATACACTAGCTTAGGTATCAGAGGGGTTCGCCAGGCCAAACAGCCTACATGTAGTTATACAATCTGGAAATGTTCGATGAGTGGTCTTTTTTGAAAGGGTCGGGTCCTTTAATCTTTTGATGAGTCCAGTGGGTCTATCTAAATCTTGTAACTTGGCTATCGTCCATAGTTTACGACTATCGTTGCACTTACGACGATTTATGATCGTTTTGTCATCTTACCGAGTACCTACAGACATAATACGATAACAGAACACTGCAATGGAGGAATTGTCAACTGGTTTTTGACACAAGTCATTAAGGGTCCTACGTCATGCACCGAACATGGGTTTTGTGTAGGAGCAACGCTGACGGTTTATCATTATCTGCCCTTACTTCAAACAGGTTATGTTCTTTGGTGTCGCGATGTCAAAGGGCCATGATAATGTGGCATTTAAAAACAGCTTGTTTATTTTTTTAACAGATTTGTTTTCGCCATGATAATGCGTGTTGATGTGGCGATACGGCACGTGTTTCTCACGAGTGCCGCGGGTACTGGGCACACGTGAAGGGGACTCAGCTGGCTCACCCCGTGGGGTAAATACACACACAATGATGTGCTACCTTCAATATATAGCAATTGTCCATAGATAGACTTCAAACAGATGTAGCTAAACAGAAACCCATAATTTGTTTGAATGCCAGAACATTCCAGACATCACAATGGCGATTGTATGTCGTGAAGAGGTCTTTGCAAATGATAATAATTATTTTCTCGTGTCATATTAAAAGTGTCACAGACAACATTAACCTTGTTCGTATATACAATTTACCGGTGCACCATATTCATATGTATATGCTATCTGTTGACTGCAGACATTCCAAACAGATCATTTAAAGTATTGTAACGCTTTTTGGTGTCCTAAATTTGGAAGCCGCTTCGTTTGACGTCACGTGCTTACAATATATCCTTAGAATGGCCAATTGATGGCACCACAATTCGTTCAGGTTCATGTTACCATTGCAACTAATATTGTTTTAATGATTAACGATATACTAATCACATGACCACGTGATAATGTCCAAATTTCTTATATTTCCTGACGATTTTAATAGTACTTATATATGAACAAAAACATGTATAATTTCCCAAAGAGATTTGTGACACGAAACATTTGGAAGAATTAAGGTACATTAGCGAAAGACCGCGGAAACATTATCGAAAGGTCTTCGCTATTTCATACTTGTACATCATATCTTATCTTACTACGGAATAAATGCAAATCGAATAACAATGTTACCAATTATGGAATAAGCTAAGTTCAAGCATCTCTGTGTATGTGTAACACTATGTACGGATGGTCTACACGTCTGTCTATGTGTAACACTATGTACGGATGGTCTACACGTCTGTCTATGTGTAACACTATGTACGGATGGTCTACACGTCTGT
>JAUMHH010131961.1:0-20776 GCA_032359455.1 Chlamys rubida
TAAATTTTATGTCTTCAACAGAACGGTACTGGTATGAATTTTATTTATCGAAACAAGTACATCTGTGTGGCGGTGATGTTTGCGCTACAATGTTGTTGACGCTGCTGGTGGTCTCGGTCCTCGAAGTTTGCCGTAATCTTGTAGCTGGACACTATTCTGGAGTGCTTTACATAAAACGTTGATTCAAGAATAAATTATCTGTTGTAGCGAACATGGTAAATTTGTAACGAAGTTAAGACTTTTTTGGAACCTTTCATGTTTACTATATTTTTACATATGCTTCGTTCATTTATGATCAGCAAAATATTTCAGGCATTTAACGTCGTGCTTTAGATCTTTATTACCGCTGTGAGTTCTACAATAAGATATGTTGTTTTATAATTGTTTTCCCAATTAGGGTGATCCCTTACTTTGTATTTCTCGTGATTATTTTATCGTGCAAAGTTGAAGGTCAGCTTCCGGGAATACACGGGAACGTACTTGCCAAATTTCATCAATGACTTTCAATCCTCTCTATCCAGCTAGTCTATCGAAAGTAGGTTTTAAGAAATTGTTGAAGCATATATTTCAGATAAAAATGCTTTGATGAAATATGCACCTCTTAAGGCAAATTAATTATGATGTGACCAAATGATCATTAGTACAATGAAAAACCAATGAGAAAAAAGCAGAAGTTTGGGAAAGCGGGGAGACGATGGGGAAGGTTTTGATTTACTATCCAGTAGATAATGTACATAAGACAATGTCATCTAGTTAATTAACTCTCTTTCAAATCAAGAAGTATAATTATTCCGGATTAAATTGCGAAATGCAGAATGGATCATAATCAGCTTAATTAAACTTACCAAAACCCAATGGACAGGAAGGGTTTAATCATACTACCAGGCTATCCATCCGGAATAAAATGTGTCCAGCAAGTTTATTGTTTACTTCCTGAATGAAATCAGCACTACCAGCCAAAAATACTTCTATAAACAATAGTATCCTGCCCTGACTGTTGCCATCATATGCGAGGGTAAACATTGATAACTCTCGCACGAACAACCAAGGACGAATGGCCCAAGATCATGATTATTTTTATGAGTTCCAATAAGCTGCATCAGTTACCTATACCCACATATCTATTACCCTAACCCTAATCCACCCACGTGGATAAAATCACGAGTCCATCTGCGGTGGCCTCTCGATTATATCCACGTGTTCGCGATGAGAAGATTCTTCTCGCAACAAACCCTGAAATCACAGTGTGATAATCTATAAATATTCCGTTGTTATGTTTCTTATTCAATTGTTGTCGTGTAATTGTTAATGCTTGCTCAATAGTTTGTCAATAGAATATCTTTAAATTAACACCAATAAAAAGTGCAAGCATTTGTTGTTCTTTTTGTTCATCATTATTTCTCTTTTTAAATGCATACGGTACAACCAGAAAAGCAATATAAGTCAATCCTTAAAATCTTCGTTGAAAGATCAACACTTTATATAAAAAGTTAATTAGTATGTATTCATTTTCGACCTAAACAAGCAATATAACATATTATCTTTATATTGTTGTTATATATGAGGTTATCATATAATTTCAAAACTAAATAATGATTGTCATTGTCAAAATAATGAATGCTTACTTTTTTCGCAGATTGGCAACACAGGGCGTTCACTGTTCCTGAAATACACAGAGCTGCGTTCACTGGAGATATAAAGCAATTAGCAACTCTTGCAAAACACAAAGGAAGCGCCAACCTTCAAATCAAAGACGGACCAAAGATATTACAAAGCCTTGACAACTTCGAGAGAAACTATGTGGGGTTTTTCGTTGGAACTACACCCTTGATGGTCGCTAGTGAACGGGGAAATCACAAAGCTGTGAGAGTGCTCCTCCAGAACGGTGCTCTCGTCAACACGGCGGACAGCGTGGGACTCACAGCGTTCGCATGGGCATGTTCATCAAACCGGAAGTCGACATGTGAATTGTTGTTGTCACATCGTGCGATGATCGATCTCAGAGAAGACCGCCATGGGATGTCACCATTATTGTTGGCCAGTCGCCGAAATTTGACAGATATGACAAACTGGTTGTTGAGCAGGGGTGCAAATGTCCACTCGCGGGACGCAAAGGGAATGTCAGCTCTCCACTTCGCCGCCTGGAACTACAATATACCTCTGATGATATGTTTGGTTGATCGCGGTGCCATGCTGAACACAAAGGACCGATCCGGAAAGACACCGCTTCATCTACTGGCATCCGAGGATAGTGTCTTCGAGCCTATAGAACTTGAACATGGAATAAACGAGCTAGAAAAGGCAAGTATTGAACTACTTCTGGAACGAAATTACCAACTGGGACAAAAAGGGGTTCGTATTATATTAGATATACATCGATCCATAACTCGTGGTTCTGGTCAATTGCCTTCTTTGGAGGAGTATTTGGCCCTTCAAAAGCTTGTTAGTTTGGGAGCTAATGTGAATATGCAAGACAAATCTGGACATACGCCATTGCATCTACTTGCCTCTCGTCTTCCCAAGGCAGTCGTGGTTCAGGGTTATGTTATTTGTACCGCGCCAAAGTTAAATCAATCCTTACTTGTACAAATGAATATGCTGCAACGATTCGGTGCCAAAACAGACCGAGCTGACCTTGCAGGACGAACGGCGGCCGATCTGTGTGTCCAAGGAGAAAACTGGCTAGGAGTAAACTTGCTGAAGAAATATTCCGATCACGTAAAGGACATGCCACGTCAAAAGAAAATTGGAAAGGAGATTTGGAGAAACGGTATGCAATATAGTGAAAAAGAAAAAGAACTGGAAATGGCAATAGATAAGCTAACCAGTGACATTCTTGACAACTGTGCGCTGACGCCGAGACAACATATGACGGCCGATCTGATGGCCATGGCACGCAGGGAACTGCACGTGTTTCTCACAGACACTGTCCCCAACGGTCTGCGTGCATGGTTCCTGTAATGGTTCCACTGGTGTCAGTGCACCGACAGAGAGAGGAAATTGTCTTTAACTGCAAGATCACATGACACAATATTGTAGTTCTACAAATATAAAAAGAAGAATGCCTATAACAGCGAACTCTCACCAAAATGTGTAGTTCTTGCAGATAAAGTAAGAAGCCTCGTGATTACGATAACAAGAAAGTAAACCTTTGACGCGGGGTTGCTATAGTAACAGTACGTGGTAAACAACAGTTACTGGTATAGTATGTCTCAGCTCTACAGAATCAATTTTCCAACGTTGAGAATTGCACAGAAAAACAAACACAAACTTGAAATTACAAAAACATGATATATTTGATAAGATCAAACGACAATGAGATGATGTACATTGTCCGGCTACATGAGCTAGCCGTATATACTGGTACATATCTATCATCTCTGACGGTAAGGTACATTGTAAGCACGGATTGTGGCGCCGCAGTACTATACATGTACATAAGTGTAAGGCTGATTCTTTATAAGAATGCTATTAAGCTAGTAGACTGATACCTGTCTTTCAATTATAGATCGAACATCAGTAAAGCAATCTTATACTGTGTCCCGGGTCCTAAGGTAAGGTATAAATTGAAAATAAATGCTGCAAGGAACAAATCAAACTACAGTATACGATAGCGTGGTTTTAAATACCAGCGTATCACGGATACACTACAGGACTGTTAATTCATATCAGAAATGTCATATAAGTTTGCTCCAATTTGTTTTGAAAAGGGAGTTTATATGAATTAAATTTCGAATACAGTGAGCAAACGAATTTTATCAATGACTGAGGATGGGCAGAAAGACTTCTGCTTTCATTGACAGTTTGTGTACCACGTATTAACCGTCATTATCTATATAAATAAAACAGGATGGATTAAAACCAGGCTACTGCTATCAGGGACACAAACAAAAACACCCAAGGTAGCTTGTGTGAGCGGACATCATAATGACATTAAAATTGGTACACAAATAATACAATATACACGTCAAGTTCAGCTAGACAATTTTACAACACAAAAATATAAATTAAAATAAGATGTTCAGCTAGACAATTGTACAATACAAAATATAAATTAAAATTACAAAATACATGATATTTTAATCCCTTTCATACAGGTACATCTGTTGGATAATCTGTAGCGTGTTACAGGTACATCTGTTGGATAATCTGTAGCGTGTCACAGGTACATCTGTTGGATAACCCGTGACGTGTTACAGAAACACCTGTTCGATAATTCCTATTAAATTATTAAGTTTTCATCATACTGGTAGCTACAACATGGAAAATATTGCTTGGCGATTCTATATGTTCATGTAATTGTACAAAGCAAGTAACGGAACTCATAATATCAACACTACTTTGATATGCCCAGAATATCTGCATAGTCTCCCTTTAAACATGACATGATATTTTGTAATGCCTTTATGGTACACACACACACACCATCATACAAACAAATATTAATGTACACACAGGCCTCCTTATATGGGTCAATACACAAATACACTGTATGCTAGTGTACGGGTATACATTAGCACCACACTGACAATACATGTATCGTCATCTCATATAGACCATTATAGTATTATGCTCGAATTGTAATATATTACATGAAAATTAATTCTAAACTCAAATTGAGTTAATTGATTGATAATATTAATACAAAAAAGTGTCGTTAACAGGTCAAAGATGTGACCAATCTAAATCGAAGTCTGTATCAACCAGTAAACTCCTTCGTTGTATCCAGGGAGTATTTCTGTAATCGTCCGGTGTTTGTGAATCTGCTTCTGGAAAGTCTAGATCAAAACCGATACCGATTCCACTGTCGCTGGTAAGCGACCTAGCCGGGGTGTTACTGACAGGTGACAGTTCTACAGCCATCATAGGAGTAATGGCGACTATCTCCTCGACAACCTCGTCTTTCTTGTGATCGTCGTTGGTGAACCGTTCGTGAGTTGGACACAATTTGCTTTTACACCAAGACCACAGTCCTCCTGTACAGCATGATGACCACATCGCCTGTAGAAACACAATACACAATATTAAACAAAAACGTATAACTATGCATAGGAGTAGTTTTTCTGACATGGCTACAGTTTTGATAAATCATTTCTTAAAACAAAAATCTTTGTGGAACTTTAATGTAAAGAAATATAAGATGAAATTAAAAATCCAACAACAGTGTTCGTACATGTAGTATAAAAATGGCCTCCGATCAGTTACTGTAGCTCTAAGCAACCTGAGCTTCCCGATCAACAGTTATATCTATTCAACGAAAGTCAGGTGAGGTTAACGTTTCTACATTGTACATGTAAAAATTAACTAGAGTGTGCGTGTAATACGACAGAAACCACATGACCTGTAATACCAGGTTACATATACATCGAGGCAACTTTACTTAATTCGGAGCTTTTTAAAAGTGCATTGTACAAACACCATAGTAACAGGAATCTTAAAATAGCCGAATGACTCGGTGTCTGCTCCAGTATTCTTTTTGTAAAGGAATCAATGATTTCTTTTAGAGGAAAACTCTCTTTAAGAATATTCGTTCTAATTTCAGTTGGAATTCGAATGCCAAGTAGAAATTGCTATTTCCCCTTATTTTGTTGCTACCGGCCGTTTAGTGACTTATCGGCCGTATATATAAAGCGACATAATGTACTACAGTATCTGAAACCGTATAAGATAACGACTGGAAGATACGCGCGACAGCCTGCTGACAATTCATGCAACTACACTTCAGCATCACCGAACAGCACATCGCTCACCGCGGGACGCCATATTGAAACCCAAAACTCTTAATTTCTGAATGAATTGAAAAGTTTTCTTTATTATCATCTAATTTGCTTGAACATGAATACAAGCCGACCTTGTGTTGTAGGTTTGTGCAAATAAGAATTAAAACAAACGACAATCACGTACGAGTTTTACTGGAGATGAGGCTACATATATAGGCCTCTATGATAAAGGTTTATCTGTTTGTCTGGCGGACCGCCCGGGAACAGTCGACAGTTGTACGGGCAATAGTAACTCACAAGAGAGACATTTTTCATGTCTATAGATTACTGGTGGAGAGAATCCGATATTGTACACGGAGGCAAGGGTAACACAGCTTTTACTGTGAGATGAGAGATAAAGTCCTGGTTACTTGACATAATGAAGACGAACCGTTTTACGGGCTGAGGTGGATCCGGGTCAACTCCATGGACGATCCTTACATAATAGAACATTGTGGGAACACATTTGGCTGTGTAGACAGGACTTGGATCTGATATGGAACTACTGCAGTGTACTAGAGTGGAGGTTCCTACAGAGAGTAACTGTTTGTGTAAAATCTGGAACAGCTACGTATTACATAAGTAAGCGTCAAGGCGAAGTAAAACATACGGACAATAGGCCTAGTACAATGGTATCAAGAGCGAGTAATTGACTCGGTATGGGAATCATTATGAGGTGATACGACAGTAAATGGGGGGGGGGGGGGGGGTTAAACGGGGACAGTTATGTCCAGCTTCAGCTATGGTTTTAAAAAGGGAGATCAATGACAGATTTATACTAGTTTCTATTTCGACAATGGGGTAACGCGTAGGAAAAGATTCATCGTACACTGAATCCCGTCACTTTAATATTTCATTCATTTATAAAGAATAAAATGAAACTTTCCAACTTTTGATCTCTTGGATGTAGGAGAATGCAGCTAGACAATTATTCGCCAAAACTTAGGGACTAGTAGTCAATCTGGTTATATTTATGCTGACATAGATGAGGCGCTTTGTTTGTGAAAAGGACGGAGAGGTTGGTACAGTATAGTATAGTGTACATGATATGTTACACAGTTTACACGTGAGTCTATACACAGGTGTACCATACTTACACCACAACGGCGGGATATCGCAGTCCTGTTGTCCCTGAAATTGGAAAACAATTACTACAACCATGAACAACAAACAAGATATTTATCACTGTAAATCACTATTGTTTTGTAATTATTCTTCAAAATTGTGTTTCTTCGCGTGGATGGAATAGTTCAATAGATAATATCACTTTGTCCCTTGATAAACAAGCTTGTTACCAAATCCTTTACCACATTTTTTAATTAAACTTGTACTACATGTACCTTATTTCTCAATCAAGTTTTGCTACGACTTAACCAAAGGAAAATAAAAATATTTCAAATAAAAAAGAAAAAGTATAAGTTTCGAATTATTTAACACGTGTGTGATGTGTGTGGGTTACAAGATATTTTTGTATGTAAACATGCTTGGCATGAATTAAGTGACATACTTTCCACGTGTGTGAAGTGTGTTTTGAACAGTTTTGTATGTATATACTGCCTCGCGCGTGCGCACGTCGGTACAGATGGAAGTTGACTAATCGTTTCTCAACATTGTGTGTTTGTTGCATGTTATGTTAGGATCATAATGCATGTTTGTGGAGTTCCGTCTGCACACGCGTGCGCTCGAGAAGTATGTGTCAGGCCAAACAGAAGTTGTTTGCACTCTCTGCCTTCAAATAAGTATAGTACATAAGAAGAAAAAGCCTTTTATTTTGCAAAATATTTTACAAACATTCAAAATGGCCAGCGTTTCAGGTATAAACAGTGCTTGTATAACATCAGACAAAAATAGAATAGGCACTGGAAACTAGCGCAGGGAGGGGAAACGCAAAACACATAAATATCTTGTCCATTCCTTAGAAATATCAAGGCATTCTATGGGAAACGGTGGAATTCTTTGTAAAGCCCCACTACAGTGTGGATTAATTACCTGGGAGCTGTACGCTACGGCTGGTATAGACACAGGCTCCTCCGTGTATACTTGTGGACTGGTATAATTATAACATACTATCAAACCTGTCTTCTTGGTGATTAACATGTTGTTTTTATACACATCTTTTTCATTAAATACATGTAAAAAGCAACTGCGTTAAATACAAATAAGAGATTACCTAACAAACGTTCTGTGATGTTCCAGTACCCCAGTACTATGCGTTGGATGAAATCTTTGAGATAATAGACACATAAAATAACTCGAAAACAAATTTAATTTTCACTTCTGTCATTACCTGATTTCTCTGATAAAGGTATTTACTGACAGGTTTCGTATAAACTGTCAGCATCGCTTTAATACACATCTAATCTAGAAATCTTCCAAAAGATCGCATACTTCACCCCCAATAAATACTGACAACTGAGCCTTTTAACGTCCAATTTACAGAACGGGAATGAGCCTTGAAACCTACCCAACCCAACGTGTTACTACTTCGTGTGTTGGAACATCCCAAAACATTATGTCCATGTTGGCTTTTATAGAGTTTATGGGTGTTGATTACACTCACCATATTTAATTTTACATTCGATTTCGTTTGTTATATTTCTAACGAAATTCAATAAATAACGTTCAATAAAACTGTAAACTCTAGGCCCGTCAATTTGTGTTTGTATTAATTGTGTCACGTGTAATGACTGTATCAATTACGGGGTGTACCGGAGTTACTGTACGACGTTAATAATCTGAACCGGAAGTGATTTCTAAATAACGATTACCGCAGATCATCCATCACAGGAAGTTTATGCGTCCAGTATCCGTCGTATTAGACAGAGTCCTGTCCCCCCAAGGTGTTGATTAGCACCGCCCCACCTGGTGGTGAGGAAACCGTACACAAACAGCGTGAGGTAGCCGGCGCTTCACACACACACGTGTTTATCATACGGGTCGTTGGGCGATATGCCCGTCTGGTATGCATTAGCGGATTTATACAGAACTGTCGATTAATCGTTTACAGCAGGAAACAAACATCAGTCGTTATACATTTACACATGGTGATCGAGCCTTGTACTCTTTATCACAATAATACAGCTCGTCTGCCCTTCTTGCATTACACATACGTGTGAAACATTTCACTGCTGCACGTACATTCTACGTCGCTTGTAAACGTGATATGGATATGATAACGACCCTGTAACAATACCTTAGTAACAGCAATACATTCACAAACGGTAGAATACAATACAAACACAACTGCATCCCTAAGCAATCCTGCCTACAGCATGTTCATATGCCTCGGATTGCACTATCAGACACCTACCGCAAATTATCAAAATAGGAAATGATATCAGTGTGGAAATGAAAATATTCCAGCTCTTTTGTCGCATAATGCATATATAAAACATATGTGTATGTAGAAAGTTGTAGCAACATACACCGACTGCGTATCATCAAAGTTCGTGCATTCCATACTACAATCCAGATCGACTAAATGTTTAAATTAAAACAAACCAAGTAATGTATAAAGAAGCACTTAACTGATTCCGATGCCGCTGTGATTCGGTATCCCATAACAACTCCCCGCTCATCTTTCTCTCTTTCCTTCCATAAACCATCTTGTCAGATTCGGGGATAAATTCAATCTCCGAGTTCTACCTACTATCCATCACGCCTATGCGATTCTATATATAGAACCATCAAAGACTTAATTGAAGGTAAGCCATATGGCTGTCTATATCTCCTAAGCGATTCCAATCGAATTAAAATATGTTGGTCAATCAACGAATAAATTTTCTGCAATATGAATATGTTGGTGGTCCGTTCGTGTAGCATGAGATGAAATGGTGGAGCTAGATAAGTTACTTGATAGGTTTAACGATTTCGATCGCAGACGGCCTGGACCAGCATATACCAGCCTCAGTACTAACGACAGGAGCAGACATAGGTACAGGCAGAGCCAGGCAGCTAATTATTACCTCGATCCACTGCCAATCAGCATACCAGCACGCTCATTGTAGTAAACAAACCTCTTACACGTAGAGCTTCATCTAAACAACTAATGCGGTCAGTACTTCTGGGTCAGTATACGACCTGTAAGGGTCGGTACCACCCTCATTGCATACATACATCGCTGTGCAATGGAACTCCACTTTACCTGGTCATTTATCACGAAAAACAAGTCCTGGGTTGGTTCAGTTTCACTATTTAGAATAAAGGTAGTGGTCTTAATTTACTTGAGTTTGTGCCAATCACTTTCGTAAAATGTTCAGCATTAATTACAAAATACAGAAACACAGATTTGTTTTATCACATTGCTGGCGAATTGCTGTAGGAAATGATGCAATCGAGTTGAGAGGTAAATGCATGTTTTGGTGAGAGTATCTATGTACATCAATGCACTTATAACAGAAAACTGTCGTTGTTCCGGCTGGTATCGTTTAGAAACACCTATATGTTATTTGTTGTACGGTGTGATCTTACGGGTCAGTCAATATCAGTGTATTATGTGGTACTTGACAACTGACCCGTGACGAGTAGTGACCAGTGCTGGAGCTTTATACTGCAAAGCCAACAACTTTGACAGTCTAGCTTCGGTGAGTGTTTAGAGGGTTCCTGTTAACCAATGTTTGTAAGCACAAAAGTGTAAAAGT
The DNA here is from genome assembly GCA_032359455.1 of Chlamys rubida. NCBI lineage: Eukaryota > Metazoa > Mollusca > Bivalvia > Pectinida > Pectinidae > Chlamys > Chlamys rubida. The sequence continues at coordinate 10,400 of JAUMHH010131961.1, forward strand.
GTGATAACTAAATGTTGCTGTTAAACGTTAACTGATTTTACTTCTGTGAACCTTGATGTTGGCCATGGTCAGTTAATAGAACACACTTGATACTTCCAGATTGTGTGTTAGTTCGGCAAGTTTCAGGACAAGTGTTACTACATGTACTATATGTCTTCAAGACTTTTAGAAACAAATCGTTTAATGTTTTAAAATTGACATCTGTGCTCAGAAAGAGATGTTCAATGTCATTTACTCGAACAAACTCGAGAGCTCTTACAAAATTGTAGCTTCCCACAGCATGCTTCAGGCCCGATATCATTAGTGTAGGCCTCATTGCTCTTTGGAAGTCTTTAACGATTTTCACACATTTGACATCTCTGACAATGCACGCGTATCCAGAATAATTATTTGAGCAAATTTGATAGCTCCTCTCACCAGCAAAATACAGGTCAAATATCATGGCAATATGACTCTAGGTTTTACTGAAGTGGGACCTTGAAAGGGAGGCAAGGTTTTTCTGTTGACCACACTACATAGCAATTCTCCCAAGCATAACACATACCATATATCATTACTCTAGGCCTCTAAATTAGTTATAAAACAATTTTAGCACGTACATTTTGTCTCTGTGACCATGAACGTGTGTCAAGGACATTGATCTGAACAAACTTAATAAACCTTCACCCTAGTAAGATACATGCCATACTGGCCAAATATCATTACCTTAGTAATTTTGGTTATTCAGAAGTCTATTATTCAAAGTTTCAAAAAGGCATGTGACCTTAAAAGTGAGTCAAGTTGATTAATTTGAACAGGATCCATAGCCCTTTACCGCAACAAGCCTCAAGCTACATATCATTTGCCTTGACCTCATGGTAATTCAGAAAGAAGAAGTCGTTTAAGGGTATTGAAGTATGTGACCCCTGTGAAAGAGGTTCATGTCAAGGTCATACACTGGAACAAACTTTGTAGTTCTTTATCCAAGTTTTCTACCAACCAAATAGCTTGACTATAGGACCCTTGATTACTTAAAATTTGTTTTACGATTTTAACTCATTTTAGTCCAATGAAAAAAATAAAAACTTGGCAAATTTCATTCATTTGAATAAACGTGAAGACCACTACTGTCAAAATATCATGACCCTCAGTTTCTCGATTATTTAGAAGTGGTTTAAAGAAATTGGAAATCTAGCAAGGTCATGCATTTGAACAAACAAGCCCTCCAGCGTAGCATGCTACTGTCCACATACTATTACCCTATGCATCTTTGATATACTGATTCAATTTTTAAACATTAGGACCTTGTGATCCAGAACACTGGGCAATGTAATTCCATTGAACAAATTTGTTAGACTCTCATTCCAGCACAATACTGACCAGATATCATGAGTCTATGCTTCTGGGTTAGTCTTAGGAAAAACGTCGGCAACATCACATAAGATCATAGGCACAGTGCGCCAGGTTAGCTCATAAAAAATTCTTCTACGTGTTTCATAGTAATCGCAAACATTGCGTTACTGATGTATCCCGTTCAGACAGTATGTGTCCATGAAATATATCATTCGCACAGCAGGAGAAAAACAGGGTCAGAGACAGAAAAGAGGTCGGGGAAGGCATTAGAGAGACCGAGAGGGAGATACAGCGACTCAAAGAGAAAAGCAGATTCGGATAGTGCAGTAGGTTCAAAGGTCATACCAATAGAAGGTTGCTTTTAGCGTTGATAATTTGAATACATTTATAGGTTTGCATAAGGCAATATGTTTGGGAAAATGCAATTTGATTGAGGGACAAAAGCGGTCCTACGAGGTAGAACTTTTGCCTAGGGATGTGAAGGCAATCTGTTCGAATGACTGTATGTTGATAAAAGGCAATGACAACAGGAGACAATAAGACATTTGAAGGCAGGTTTCTTTTTCTGGCAAGACGTTATATACACGGTATACGTCTAAATGACATAGTGGAGATAAAGAGGTTCCCTAACGAGTGATGGCTGGTTATCATGTTTATCTGACTCGAGTTAGTTTATTTTTCAATTTGATAAAAGGTACTAGGTTAGATGATTGTCTTTTGCAATTTGAAAATTAACTTACGAGAGTTAGACAAACATGGTGAGTTTATGGACCTTTTTCTCCAACAACGTTAAGATAATAAATTTCGAAAACAAAATGTTTTTCTCAGGTATACATTATTCCTGTTTCAGATCTGGGAAACAATTTCCATGAACTATGACTTCTCCATTGAAGATGACGTCGCAAACCATTGCTACTTGACGTCATAATTAGACGATCAGCCAATGCAATACCGTCCAGTGTGTTACCCACTAGTGGATAACCAGAATGTTAACCAACTCCTACCAGTATTCTATAGGTTTCCTCACTGCCGACACATTGGATAAACCTGCTAGGAATTGGTAAACATTTTCGGTAAGCCACTAGTGGATAACACCCTGGACGTTATTCCATTGGTCAATCTTCTAATTATGACGTCAAGTATGCTTTGCGACGTCATTTTCCAGTGTGATGTATTAGTAAACGGCAATAACTTCCCCGATCTGAAACAGGGATAATGCTAACTTGGTGTCTTTAAATAGGAAAATCAATGAACTAGTGTTAGCTAAACATGACAGCCAACCATCCGTCGTGTGGGAACCTCTATTTATGTAACAGTTGTTGTTGAAAACGTAAATGTATGCAGGTGGTACGTGTAGGTATGTATTGACATGGTATAGACTGTAAGTGGTAAAGATGTGACAAGGTGTCAATATCCGTGTACTGGAGTAAGATAGGTGTCAATATCCGTGTACTGAAGTAAGCTAGGTGTCAATATCCGTGCACTGAAGTAAGCTATAGGTGTCAATATCAGTGTTCTGAAGTAAGCCATGTGTCAATATCAGTGTTCTGAAGTAACTAAGTAAGCTAGGTGTCAATATCAGTGTTCTGAAGTAAGCCAGGTGTCAATATCCGTGTTCTGAAGTAACTAAGTAAGCTAGGTGTCAATATCCGTGTTCTGAAGTAAGCCAGGTGTCAATATCCGTGTACTGAACTAAACTATGTTGAGTTGTGACAGCATCTGGACAGATGGCCGTTTGGTCCGTCATGTATCCGTTCTATTTCAGTCCGGAAGTGTTTTACCTGTTCTATTTATATATCGAACTCGTTAAAATGACGAGTTAAACCTACACCAGTTGATTAAGTAACAAACTCACCTGTCGAGTAATTATTTCGAAGCACACCTATACTTCTGTAAAAAAAACACTCACCTATTGCATAGATAACATATGATGAAGAGAAGGAAAATAAATCCGAACACACTGAGAGCGATGACTACGATGCCAACCTCTCCCCGCAGTCCACCGTCATCCACATCTGGACTTTTTGTAGTTGCTGACCAATCAGAACCGTTTGTCGCATTAACGTCATAAGTTGTCATTATAACCGAGGCGGTGACACTAACCGACGTCAACACATTCGGTGTGGAAGGACTTTTGGAACAATGTAAATCCCTAAGTAATCCAAAGGCTTTACAAGTGAATGCACATTTCCTAATCACCCCACAAACGTCACCAGCAGGTAAACTGTCCACACACCGGGAGAGAATCCGCGACCTCTCCTCACAGGTCAGTTGGTCGCTCTTCGTTGACCACGATTCGCATAGAAGCTGGACGCGCGGGATGGGTGGACAAGGCGCCGTGTCCAGTAGTCTGTCCAGAAACCCACTGGAGTTGAGTGGTAATTTGATATAGGACGAGGGTGTCGGGGGGACCTCTTCAGCTACCTGGTCCACACTCGTCCGCCTTACAGGCAAGCCGGCACATATCTGTGTGTTATGAGAAAAATAATCAGAAAAATATGCAAACACTTAGCAAATTATATGAACATAGAATGCGTCTGGTGGAAACCATTTCATAGTCTTACCAAGAAACCCGTCCCAACTCCTGTTTCGACTTTCTATATAGTTGAGTTTTACTTTATATCTATAGCGCTCTTAGAATTTCGATACCTTAGTAGAAAGTCTCGTTACATGTATCATCGACAGTTGTTACTCTATCTCTGTAATCGTGTAACAACATTCTCCCAGTAGGGGTCCTTTGGCAACTCCCGATACCTACTAATGTGTGATATATAGATCACAGATAAGTCCGTATCTATAATCACTCACGCGAGCATGTTCGTGCGAGCATGTTCGTGCATCGCTAATCCCGAAAATGTGATTTCACCGTCAACCAGGAATGTCCCGACAGAGGTTACTGTCAATTTCCAAACACATTTTGCTCATTAATCGATCTTTGATCGCATCAAATCCGAACCATAAAGTACAGACAAATAAGAGGAATATATGTTCATTAAAATGACCAGGTTGCATGTTCCCAAGTTTACACAGATGGCCTCGCAATACAGCTAGCAGTCCGCAATGTTTGGACACCGCTAGGCAGGCTAATTGTATTCACTCGATGTATGAAGTGGTTGACCTGCCATAGAACGGAATGTTTGGACACAGCGGGACTATATCATACTGATGTATTGAGTAGAGCGGATAGACCCACTGGAACGACGGGACACGATATATGTCCAAACTGATGCAGCCGGTAATCATATTGAACTCTGACTTCGGTTTTCGTTTAAAGATTTGATGTTGTTTTTATTTGATATAACGTCTGTGAAATATAATGGTAGTGATACATGAACGACACCTATATTCGGATGCTACTAGTATAATATAATTACCCCGGTACGTCAATTCTAGTGGGATATTCGGGTTGTAGTTGGAAGTCGGGTGCTGTGCTTGACAGAAGGGGTGTTTGAAGTGGAGTGTTGTGTTTGCTGTGTTTGGGAGTATGGTGTTGTGTTTGGTAGTTGAGCATGGTGGGTAGTTGGTTGTTGTGTTTGGTAGTTGAGCACGGTTGGTAGTGTGGTTGGTAATTGGTTGTTGTGTTTGGTAGTTGAGCACGGTTGGTAGTGGGGTGTTTGGAGGTTGGACGTGGTTGGTAGTGGGGTGTTGTGTTTGGTAGTTGAGCATGGTTAGTAGTGGGTTGTTGTGTTTGGTAGTATGGTGGATACCTAATGGGGTGTGCTTGATAGTGCGTTGTGCGCTTTGGTGTAGGGGTGCTGTGCTTGATAGAAAAGTGTGCTTGGGAGTGGAGTGTGCCAAGTAGAGGGTTATACCAGGTAGCGATATGTGCTAGGTACAGGGGTATGTGGATGTAGGGTGTGTTGGTTACAGATCGGGGTGGGACTATAATAAGCAGGAATGGAGGACGTGATAGGCGACATGTGTCAGTGCCGTATACGAGACAATACTGGTTGTAAAGCTAACTAGACCGGGTGTTCCGCACTATATCAATAGCAGCTGACACAGATTCCCCCGTAATAAAACCAAAAGTCCTGTACTCGTAGTACAAATGTAAAACTTATCACTGGTGAGATACCGGACGGGGCACAGAAAACCATATGTATAGTGATAAAATAGCAGGCTTCCTCCAGCAGACCTTTCGGGATGGGAGGAGAAGGGCATCCACAGGTGGGGATATATGTCGCTCTATCATACATCAACATTAGCTTGTCTTTGTTCAAGTCCGTCGGGAATAACGCGGAATGCATGGATCTGTCGGACTGTTGGGTTGATGTAGGATATAAAAACAGATGTGTGGTTACATTAGCGTTATCTTGTCAATGCCCTGGTCCTCTGATAGCCCCGATGTTAATAACACTCACTTTTATATCCCGTCGTAAATGTGATTTCTGTTTCAGTCAAAATAGACTTTACACAGCGGTTTTGGCACCTCCTCGTCTTTCTTGACCGATTAAAGCACACACAATGAAACAACCCTTGACCAGTTGCTATTTGCAAGGCGTATGCTCTATATGAAACTAGGGGGGAAATTTTTTGTACATGTACACGAACGGCACATCTCAATTGTGACGTAAACATTCTTTTTTGACGTCGCCTTGACGTCAGAATCAATGATACATGTAGATCACGAGGCAACGGCAAAGATAGCTGCGGGAACCGTAGATTCTAGGCCCGATCGTTGTTTTTTTTTATTGTTATCGGACCATAAACAATAAAAAAATAAACGATCGGGCCTAGATCGGTTCCCGCAGCTACGTCAAAGACTGCCCTGTTTTCTAAAAACCAATTAAATAAACGATTTAGCATGATCAAACGGTTTACTATGATGATACTCGGTCCTAATTGTTAATGTGCAAACAGAATCATTGACATACCCATTGACTACCAAAGGTCTACAGAGGGGTTCAAAAGGGATTACAGAGGGGGTTAAAAAGGGATTACAGAAGGGGTTCCAAAAGGGCTACAGAGGGGTTCAAAAGGGGTTAGAGAGGGATTCAAACGGGGTTACAGAGGGGTTCAAAAGGGATTACAGAAGGAGTTCCAAAAGGGCTACAGAGGGGTTCCAAAGGAGTTCCAAAGGGGTTACAGAGGGGTTATAAAAGGGCTATACAGGTGTTCTAAATGGACTATAGAGGGGTTAGAGAGGAATTCCAAAGGGATAACAGAGGGGTTCCAAAAGGGCTACAGAGAGGTTCGATAGGGGTAACAGCTAGAGGGGTTCCAAAAGGGTACAGAGGGGTTCCAAAAGGATTCCAAAGGGACTACATACAAATAAAACATCAGGATATTTCGAACAATTGCCCTGTTTACACTGGCAAGAAAACAGATAAAAGATTTTAATGCTATAAATATACCAACAGATCGACGGGGGTGCTACATCCGGGTCCCGATAGGAAGCTGAGAATCTAACGGAAACTTAGTTAATGCGAATCAGCACATTATGTCACATGTTACGATATAAAATATGATAATAACTTTTCCTAAACTTTTATTAATATTACATAACTGTTGTTTTTGTGTAACATTCAATGCTGTAAACGTGTTTTGCCTGCAGGTGGATGATATCACCGTGGGATGGGACTAGAACATAATGTTCCTACACCACTATCTTCTTCGTTTTTACTTCTTTTCCATTTTGTAGAAAACGTATAAGAATAATTTGTTGTAGACATGATATTGGTTTTACACGTGGATACACTCGGGACTGCCCTACCAGATAGGTATATCTTACGCCAATCAATGGAGCAGTCCCAGTACCACCGCTACCAGCCCAACAACCCCGTGTAATGGATACCACTCGTTCTTTTTATTTCTATTTTATTTAACTTTTAGAATAACTTGGCACGACCTCAACGTTTGTTATTATGCAAAACATTAATATGGTATTATATCAGAGAGAGCAGGAACAGCTAGATATATGTGTCTGTGATTTGTCTGTGACGTCATCTGCGAATCCATGATAGCCACAATAAAATAGTGCAAATGGTAAAACATAATTACAAAACGTGTATAATTAATATAGGAAAGTGGTAACATACCGTTTAAGATGTTATTATCGTGACTTATGTGCGTGATTAATCTTTCTTTATTATACAAATTAAAAAATGTTATTGGTCGTTCGGTAGAAGCAATGTTTTTATTATTTGGCTAAACTCCTCGCTCGTAAACCATGTTTACCGATATCATCGATCAGTTCAAATCTCCAATGACGTCATCAGACGTTCACGCTATTTGTCTGACATTTGTGATTTGTGACTCGGATTTAAAAATGAAACACCTGCGTATCTAGCCATCAAAAATAATTAATTTCTGATAACTTCATGTAATGGAAAATTGATTATAACATGTACTTTATTTTAATCCTGGCCATTTCAATAAAATACACCATGTTCATGAGTTAAATCCACGCTGGTGAGCGCGACACCGCACTTGAATTTTATAAAAAGCACTGCACCAATGAACCTCATTATCCCTGTTTGGAAATCCGGTTTAAGTAATTATTTCTGTCATTATTACAAACTATAGAAGCTTACTTCTTGCCAAGTTTCAAACGAACGGTATATTGATATAACACCAATATCTTCTCGATCGCGACCGTTCCGAACATTCTTTGACGTTTACACCAGTGACGGTACACTTGTGGACATATCCGTACGATTGCGTGACGGTACGGTACACCTGTGGACGTATCCATACTATATTGTGACGGTACACTTGTGGACGTATCCGTATTATAGTGTGACGGTACACTTGTGGACGTATCCGTACTATAGTGTGACGGTACACTTGTGGACGTATCCGTACTATAGTGTGACGGTACACTTGTGGACGTATCCGTATTATAGTGTGACGGTACACTTGTGTACGTATCCGTACTATAGTGTGACGATACACCTGTGGACGTATCCGTACATTAGCGTGACGGTACACTCAAGACAGATGTGCGTAAATTCTGATTTTATTGCTTACATTATAAGATGAGTTTGACCAATATGGTTGAGATAAGCGATCGCTCACATCTTCTGAGACTACAGCTAATTACACCCTACCAGCGGACGTACACTGGAGCGTGATGAGTTTATCCTATCTCTAGAACATGTAGACGTTTACTCTCTTGACACTAATTATTGATTATCAATTAACACGATTCAGTGTTCTGATAAGAAAATGATGCACTGGTTGTGTATAGAAACAGACCTCCCATGGTCTAGACGACATTTCGACACAGGCGTCCGGGGAACGTTTCGTGTTTGTTTATATTTTTTTTCAGTTTATTTAATATGGCACGAGGTTTTCCGAGAAGCGCATAGTAACACAAGACTTGCGCGTGATTAAACATTCGCAGGTTATTTTGGAAATATATGGATGTCTAAGGAACGTTTGGATCTAACGTCTAGGGAACGTTTCGATTTAAACACTTTCATACAGACTTTTGTATGCCATTTGTTACAGTGGTCTGCTGAACGTTTGTTACAGACGTATACTGGGCGTTTGATACAGACGTCTGCTGGACGTTCGTCAAGGACGTCTGTTAGAGGTTTGATACAGACGTCTGCTGGACGTTCGTCAAGGACGTCTGTTGGAGGTTTGATACAGACGTCTGCTGGACGTTCGTCAAGGATGTCTGTTGGACGTTTGATACAGACGTCTACTGGACATGTGTTAAGGACGTCTGTTGGATGTTTTATACAGACGTCTGGTAAACGTTTAATGCAGTCGTTTATATATGCAAGTATGCATAGTGTAGCAACTAATGTGAGGGTGACGAGTGAGCGACCGGCGTCCTATTAGTTCTGTCTTGGTGATGAACGATTCCACCTAATGAGTTATTCTACTGTGTAACCAGTGATTAACCGTGCAGACGACCTTGTTCAAACCAGGCTACAGACGGAATCTGTATTTTCATAAGACACATATAATGCCCATCAAGAGCGGGCTCCTGCAGCCATAGTCATTATTATGCTCAAACTCAGATACAGTTCTCAAACCCACATAATTGTTCGGGCATGAGAATTATTACATGAATATGGGTTTCCATTATAAATTAATAATAAAATCTTATTTTGTCAATTATTTGGGGAAAGAACACATGATTGAAGTGAGTTACAAGAAATTTGGTTTGAGCAGAAAACCCATGCTTGAGTATGAGAACCGTTTCCTGAATACTGGTCCGGGTTATTTTATTCTGCTGTACATAAAGTGTTAGCCGTACTGTATGCATTTCTATCCTTTGAAGTGCCAAACTACATGTATATATCAATTTTCTCTCTTGAAGCAAACATATATGGGACGGTTTTCCATAATGTCCTAAATAGGTAATAGTATCTGCCTATCTACCCCTACTGAATCGTGATTTATAGACCAATCAATAGCTTTGTTTTCATTTACTCCATCCACACGAAAGGGTCGTACCATATTTCATCAACTGATATCTTGAGCATTGCCGATTTTTCAAATCCTACTATTAATGAAATAGAAAGAAAATAATGTTTCACATACTGTTTAAAAACACTGACTAAATAGTCAAACCTAACAAAACCTATAAAAAGTTTGCGTTGCTATAGGTATGAGGACCCCAAGTGATGTGACGTTTCAGGCTCACGTCGGAATCAGGATGGGCGGTTACCCACGATAAGTGCCTAGTATACATATGTACATTGACTAAACGCTCGACATTGATCTTGTCTAGCTCAACTGTTAAATAATGTACTTCAAACCTATCGCCCTTTTCATAATTCGATCAACCCTCCTTGCAAAATTCTGACAATGTCGACGTGATACGACAATATTACACGGGCTAAATAAACATATCATATTTATGCGAGAAATGCTCAGATTCATTGGTTTTATTTGGGTTATACTGTTTGGACTTTTCGAGCGGTATTCTTTTAATATTTTCTTCTTTTTGATGTTCACGTCTACAGTTAATCTTTCGAGAAACATACCAATAGAGTTACCGTATAGCGGGCATTTCTGCGGGTTTTTAATTTGGCGATTTGGCGGGTCTTACACTAGATCGCCAAATTAAAAACCGTCAAAATTAAA
>JAUMHH010132072.1:0-20774 GCA_032359455.1 Chlamys rubida
CCCCCCCCCCCCCCCCCCCCCCCATTTTAATGTGGCGGGGGCATAATTAAGGACATATATACACGCGGGGTATTCTGATATTGCGAACAAGAACACTTCGTCATTAGAAGACCTATCTTGTTTTAGTTCTCTAAATGCAAATACATGTATTTTAGAAATTAAATGAAATACATTTTATATATGCCACTGCCAATGGGTTGTAATTTGAGCTATTGCAATTGGTCTTGTTTGCAATTTACACTTAAGACTTCTTCTTCAGAACCACTGAGCTGATTGATTGATTTTAAACTTCGTACAAATGTTCCTTTAGTTTATTTGAAACTTGCAAAACATCGAAAATCCAAGATGGACGCTGATTGGCAGCGACAGTTTTTATTTGAACTCTTGATCTTTGGGCCTTCTCTTTATTTTAAAGATGCTTTCACAAAATGCTTATTACTAACAAAATATTATGATACAGTACAGGTTTTGTACAATTCATTTTCATTGAAAAAAAGGGTGATTTGTGATTTATTCAATGGAATGTGCTGTTTTGTTACGTAATTGTCAAATTATGTTTTCATTCTTCAGGATGATGCACCTGCATGGCCAACGGAGAATGGAGTTAAACAAGAGGTGATTATTATAAAATATGACCTTGAAATACATATAAATCTATATAAGAAGTTTTTAACATTTATTATTTTGAACTAGCAACATTTTTGCAAATATTATTTGATTTTGATAGGAAACATTTGTTAAACAAAGTCAAATTGTTATTTTTTGAAAAAATTATAATTTATTTTTTTTTCTTTATTTTCAGGCAGATGTTTTTGCATTCAAGAAGATTGGTAGGTCACAATATTTTACCCTTCCCTGTTACATAAAAAAGAAGATTAGTTCCTTGAACAATTTTCTTGTTTATGTTGATGCAGGATTTGCATGTTAGCAATGGTGGTCAGAACCATGGTTTTTTTGACATTATTATGGAACATATAATTCCTTAGATCTTCTTGTTCTTGCACAAAATTGGGGGGAAAAGACAACTTTGACATCATTAAAAGTCGTGACCTCAGTTTTATATAGATACAGTGATACCTTTGTTGTACATACTTGATCTTTCTTGTGAATCAGCCGAATACTTATATTCAATTTTGAATATTGTATTGATTTTTATTAGATAAATGTTTAAAAATCCTGTTTGACTGAAGAGATAGACAATTTAAAGACAGTTTTGAAGTTATGCTAATAACAGTCACTCTTGCAGAGCATAATGCTGATATTTTTCAAATTCTTAATACTTCTAAAACAACAATCAATGTTTTGTACAATATTGTGATATTTACGCATCCAACACATAACTAGTGAATGACATTATTATGTACACTAATCATAACTATATGTTTTTACATTGCTTGGTAATCATCAGATGTCCCAATGTTTTTGGAAGGTGATTGGAAGATTGAGCAGTATGGTGGATTCATGATTTCTTAGAAATAGATGCAAGACAATGATTTGTTTAAAGACTGAATATTTAGAGATGGTATTTCTAGTTGTTTCCAATATTTTTTTTCCGATAATGCAAAGAAGAGTTAAAAATATCACGATTTTTTTTCTTTCCGTTTAAAACCTGAGAAAAATTGAAGTTTTTGCTCTGACATTTTGTTTCCTGAATCTTGCCATCAAACAAAATGTTGTGATTGGACTTTCCAGTCGCATCACATTTCATTATAATGTCACACTCACTAGTGAAAATATGACATTATATCTGTTTGTATAGAAACTAGAAAGGTATGACTTGTATCATAACAGCTTTCCTTATTTCACCGTCATTAGATGTAATAATGAATTAGTGAGAAGCATTGAAGAAAGGGAGATCTGCATTGTTGTGTTACATGTAGCTCTAGCCTTTCATAAATTGAAAAATATTTATATTGATTTTATACAGGACTGATTCTAAGCAAATTTCCTGAACATAGTATCAGAGATAACACGACAATGATTGGATTTCAATTGGAATGAATATATATTTGCTTGGAATTAGTGAAATTTAGATTTTGGTGTATTTTTGTTTAAATTTTGCAGTAAACAGATTTTATAATTTAAAACATTTCAGAAAACCGCATAATTTGTATATGAACAAAAACTTTGCCTTTACCCTCAAGTGTTTATCTGGTCTGTATAATTGGTTAAAGTGCAAAATGACCAATCAGAAATTGTGTTTAAGCCTTGTTTTAATGCAAAGCAAGCTAAAGAATTCCAAAATGCCAAAAAATATTTTTACAAGTATGTTTTTTGATAAAATATAATCACCTGGTGAAAAAATCATTATCTTACTCATAAAAATGATTTTTAAAATGGTGCAACTCTAAACTTTGAATGGATACCAAAAATTGTGATTTTGCCATAACTTTCTCCGGAAATCTGACTGATGAAATTTCCCAAAATACATTATAAAAAAAACACCGATCTATATAAAAGTTTGTATGCAAGTCGTTCCTGAGGGAAATAGTGTTCCAGCAGTTTTCTGAAAACAAGTCTGTATTGTGTTCTTTACACTGAGAAGAATGAAGTATTACTCTTGTGTGTGTGTTTTTTTTGTGTTCAATCTCATCCATGTTGTAAAATGAGGAGATATGAAAATAAAACATGATGCAGTACATACTCATTATTTTCTCTGCCTCTTTTGTATCTTTTCAGCAGTCATACTTACTGAGTTGGAAATAAATCATTAGTTTATCAGTACACAGGTGACAGGACCGCACCTCATTGTGACAGGGTTTTCAACCCAGCAGCTCCTGTTGATGTTGCATGGAAGTTAACCAGCAAAAATGACTGTTTATTGGAATTGAAAATTAGATCTTCTACTGTATTTTGTATCAAAATCACCCGTGTAATATCGGACATAATATGTTTCCCTGTTCACTTTGATGTTTAAAGATTTAAGAAAATCACTCGAGATAATTTTATAATCACGCATAAGAACTGTGTACGAGTCGATATATAATTGATTGCATTATTTGCTGTTTAGGTTGTTGTGAATAATGAAAATACATTTGATGTCACTGTTTAAGGAGGCTGTGTTTGTATTGAAGTTGATTTAAGAAATGGAAAAGAAATAAGATCTTTGTGATAGATTCAACTCAGTCGTAACAATTGTGTAGTGTTGTTTATGTGCAAACTACCACGCCCGATAATCACGGAAGGTGTTTTTTCCTCTATGTATTTTCAGTCACCGACAAACCACAAAGCAAGCGACTGTCTGCTAAAGGTCCATAATACAGAGCTGGTGCAGAATCATCCTCCACACTTATCATGCTACGAGATTGTACTCTTCTAAATCAAAATTCTTTTCTTATTATTTTTTTGTTTCTGTCCAATAATCAAACAATGAACTTTTCATGAAAGAACATTTTCTGGAAAAGCTTTCAAAAAAATAAGCTTGCTTGAAAAAAAAAATTGACAAATTCTACTTTCGTTTTTTTCATAGTCTGTTAGAATAATGCATACCGTATGTTATATTCCTTATTTTTGTGCATGCCTCTTTGTTTAATTTTTTTCAACCAAATCCTGTCGACCATTGCTATTTTATGTTTAACTCTATAAACAAGATTCAGTCTAAAATTATTTGTAAATTTCCCTCATTTAAAAAAAAAGATAAAATAAAATGTTTTTGAGTATTTGGTAAACAATCTATAACCAACCGTGGCTATAAAAATGACCTGCCTTTTATTCCTGTCCTCCTTAATGCTACTACCATGTTATTGGTGTTAAAAAAATGGTCTGATTTCCATTCCAGGAAGACTGGTGACAGAAGTTACGGAAGACACTTTTGATTGGTCGAACAAATTCCATGTGACTGATCAAATGATATAGTCAACAGAAACAATGATATTACGATAAATATGCATGTTCTAAGTTTTGTTGACAATGTATGTTCGAATTTTGATGTTTACAAAGTGTCTGAAAGTGATTCCTGAAACATGACATAGGGTATACATTAATGCAATATTGTGTTCCCAACTTTCTTTTGTATGCATTAATTTGAATGACTGGTTATTTGTCATATGCAACATTATCACCTTACCTGGTGTTGTTCAAAAATAAGGGATGATAATTTATCCATTTGTAATATTGAAATTGAACAAGCTACATGAATTTTGCAGCCATTGCTTTAGAAATTACTCCATGTTCTGATGAAATTGAGGTGTGAAATCTTGTTTCTGAATTATGGTCAAAATATTTGTGAGAACATGTGTGCCTGGCAATGGAAATGTTTTGGTGTTGGCACATTTTGAGTAAAATAGAATAGACAGAAGAACTAGTCACATAGTTAATGATAGCTGTTTCGTAAGGTGTCCGGAATACTTTTTTCTTAACTTGAGGGTCCTCTCCATTGTGTTTGCTTCACTTTTATCAAAATTGCTTCAATACAAAGACTGATTCCAAGTAATTTTGTTGGCCTCAAAAAATTCAGGACAGTTTGCACTTTCAATGAAATGTTCAAAAACAGAAGGATTTATTTTTCAAAGTGTGGGAAGCTTTTTGCAAAAGCGGCAAAAAAAGCATGTAACTGATCTGTTTGATATTAATTGATTTCTTTGGATTAATCAATTAGTCTGTATTTTGTATTTTTGTTCTCTGCTGACCACTTATTATGCACATTATTTTTCTGTGAAATGCTTCTGTATGACATGAAATGAACTCCTTGTGGTTTCCCTGGTTGCTATGTAAACACAAAAATGTATACAAAAAAATTAGTTGTTATGCTGGACTATTGTTTGTTCATAAGAGGTATCTATGAAAGTTTGTACCACAAAACGATCGAAATGGCTCCAAACAGGGGAAGAAAAATACACCGGATTATTTCATGTTGTACAGTAAATAATCTCGGTCATTGTATTGATATGCAGTATCATTAAAGTCCTGAATTCTTTGAAAATTGTCATATTGAAGAAATAGTGATACTGTAACAGAGTATGAAAAGCAATATTAGATCACTGAAGTCATGTTCAGGAATATTAATACGTTTTAAAAAAAACAAGTTTTGAATCAATGAAAGAAGAAACAAATCCTTATTTTATATGCAAGTGGCTCCCTCAAATCAGATATGTTCAAGCAAACAACTAGTTATATATAAGTATTCACAAACAAAAACCACTGGTACACATTTTCTTCATTGATTGATTTTCACTTCGTTGAAACATGGATTAAGTAATAAGCTGGTGGAAAAAACCCTTTGGACCATGAGATTGGAAAGATGTTTAGACTTGTGATATTTGAGTGCGAGGCGTTACATATAATAATTTACATTCCAGATTTGTTACGTGGCTGTGAACTTACCAATTTTAATGATCATCTTATATTCTTACTGGGTAATGTACATACTGATAATTTAAACATTCCCTTTGCTATAATATACCAGTACAAACTTCTGGATACTGTTCCCATGTCCTCTAGATGACCTTCAATATGGTACATACTCGATGGTAAAATAAGGTAGTCTTTACTTTGGTAACTTCACAGTTGCTTGCTGCAAAGAAGAGACCCGAGCCAGTCGTCAATAATTACAAATTAATTACAACTGTTTTATGATGTTACAGTCTTGTCACTCATCCATGGTTTTCTTTCTGTTTCTTTCTGTGTTTTTCATGTAAAAAGTATCAAGCCAAAAATTGTGGTACCCTAGCTTATGTACATGCGCCGACCGAATGTCTGATATTAGTCGAGGGCTTGTTGCCATGAGCTCCTGCTCTCAGTCAAACATGGGGATGCTAGCGGTAAACATCGTTACAAACATGCAATATCCTATCATAGATGACATCTGTGTTGATACGGTTCTTCCTGTCTTCATTGACTGTGTATGGATATTGGTTTTGATATTGTGCAAGTCCATGATCTGTTGATAGACCAACATGTTCATATATCTTTAAAGGGATTTTAAGACGAAATCTGTAGACATTAATTAACTCAGTAACTACAATAAGATAAAAATAACATGTTATCTTTATAAGTTGTTAAAAATATAGATTTTCGTTTGAGATGAAGGTTTGTGTTTTAAAAGGGTTGTGTACAAAAAAAAAATGGAAAATTTTAAAACGTTTACAATGTTTTCAATGTTTATACTGGAAAGTCTATTTTAAAGTCCCTTTAACTGCTGGTCAATAATAATGGTAAAGTAATAAATTATTGGAATCACTTCGTATGAAACTCAATATTAAGCTTTTGATTGTTATAAACTTGTGTGTAACTTCTATGTAGGCAACAATTGGGATCAAATGAAGTGACATTGTAATTTTTTGTTTCTTAAAATCTTCATAAACCCAGACAGTTCTTGTATACATTATTAGAAAGAATTCTTCCATATGAACACTTTATCTTGGGGCATAAGATTGCATGTAGCAAAAGAGAAAGTTCTTTCCATTATAAATATGTTCAGTTACGCTGATGAAACATTTGATCGACATGGGATGTATGCACACTGCCAGGATTTTCCTTCAAAGACGAAATCTATTCCAAAGCATGCAATAATTTCAATACAACTGAAATAGGAACAACTACTCTTCGAGCATATCCAAGAGACACATCACTAAATAGATATATACAGTGAAATATGCAACATACTCTCCATATATTCTTGTGAAATATCCTATCTTTGTTAGTCAAAAAGTAAGGTTAAAACTATGTTGTATTAGACTCCCTGTCAAAGTTTGTAATTATTCTCCTAATAATTTATTCAAGGTTTTCCCAAAAACTTCTGATGTACCTATACTTACTAAAAGTATTGACCCTTTCAGAACCTTCTGTGGAGATGTGTCCCCAGGCAGACCAGATCGGACCCCTTGTGGAGGGACCGGGTTCCAAAAGGGATCAGAAACCATTCACGTTACCCAAGCTATCATCCTCCCAGAATGAACTTATACAACGAGCAAAGAAGTATGCTATGGAACAGAGTATAAAGAGCGTCTTGGTGAAACAGACCATTGCCCATCAGCAGCAGGTAAACTATTGCTCAGCCTTTTCTGACTCCTGTCAACTAGGTAACCGTCCTTAAATCACCTTGGATGAGGAATTCCAGAAGAGAAAAAGAAGTCAACTTGGCTCAGAGCTACAGATCATAACATGTTGACACTATTCTTGAATCATTTGATTAATTCACAATTTGCTTTCATTACTTAATTACATTAATTTTGAGTATAAGTTTCACAAGGAGGCATTAATAAAAGATGTCAGTTCGACAAAACCCCTCAGATAATGACAAAACCATGATAAACACCTCGGATATGATAATTGCACTACAAACCTTCAGAGCTATTATTCTACCATTAATCCCTCGGGGATTACAATTCATATGACACTGCTGAAAGGTATTTGTGAAACATTTTATTTTACAGCAAATGCAGAATTTCCAGAACACGGTCCAGCGGCAACAGGCCTTGGCGTTGATGTGCAGGTAAGAATCCAACAGTTTGGTACATTCTTGCTGGTTGTTTTTTTTTTTTTTTTTTGTTAGAATAAAAAAATGTTGAAACTTTGATTGGAAATTGATGCAAAACTTTGTTTTTCACTGACATAAAAAATTTAGAATTTTTCTTTGATAACTTCGCAGAGGATAATAAGTTAAAGATGTTACATGCAGTTCCATTTTGTCGGAAAATACTGAAACTTTATGAGAGATAGTTCATTACATATGAAGGAATGGTAGCAAATTCAAGTTATGCATTTGAAAGGGGTAAAAACCGACATTTAAAAGAGTTAAGAACTTAATTTAAAAGAGAGTTTAAAACTGTTATCTAATGTTTGAATTTTCTTCTGAGTTCATGACAGGGTTTTTTGTTACTGATTCTGGATCTTCGCTGTTTCCGAACAATTTACTTCATAATAATATGGAGTACTTTCAACAACAGGACGAGTCCTAGAATCTATACATTCAGAAACCTCTGGTTCAAACTTGTTTATTGCTTTTCAGCTATACTACACACTAACATAACCCTATATATTTGTATTAACTACATTTGTTTAACCTACTTTCTAATTCTTCCATTTTTGATAGAATCTATGTTGGCAGTATTAACTTTGAGATCAAGGAGGACACCATCAAGCAGGCATTCCTCCCCTTTGGCCCCATCAAGAGCGTGAACCTCTCCTGGGATCCGGTCACCAACAAACACAAGGGCTTTGCCTTCATTGAGTATGAGATTCCAGAGGCAGCGCAGCTGGCACTGGAACAGATGAATGGGGTCATGATAGGAGGGAGGAATATCAAGGTAGTAAGTTCAGCTTATTTCTCTTCTTATTACAGTAAGGACAATTTTCTCATTTTGATTTTTTTTCTCACATGAATGCATTGATTCGTGCACAATTAGACCTGTTTTGGGTACAACATCTAGCCAGGATCAGCGGAGGTAAGGTAATTTCGACTGCGTACTGTAAAATGATGGACTTTTTCAAATAGTTTTGAGGAGAAAATGTATGTTGGGTTACCTTGGCCTTTAATTCTACAGTTTTTCTCCCTGCTGTTTGGAAACATGGCCATCACTGAGAGAAAGTGGTGGCATTCAATTTCTTTTTATACTATAATTAGCAGGTGCAGCGATATAGGCTTGGGCTGGATACCACAGGTATCGCTTGCTGTGGGACTGGACTGTAAGATTATGGAAAGTTGCCACAGAAGAAATGGATGTTGTGTTTTAAAAACCAGGTTAAAGAAGAATAGTTGTGATCAGTCGTCATGACAATATATATGTTGATTTCTATTGTTTATGTGAAGAAGAAACAGGCCACAGAGATTCTTTTGATAATGTTCACTGTTGATTATAATGATAGTTGTAAATATTAATGAATCGATAATGTTGAATTGAAGAAAAAAGAAAAATCTGTTCGAAAGAATGTACAAAATGCTGAAGAATTTTATTATGTTTGAGAGAATTGATTGTAATTCAAGTTAACTTAGTCTCGTCGATGAAATGCTGTGACCATCATATTGAAGTGTTGAGATAATTTAACTGCAAATTGATTTAAATGGTTTCCTGTTTCAGAAGAATAAATATTAATTTCAATTTCAGTACCTTCAAATTTTGACATCAGTTATGATTAAAAAGGATTAATAAACAATTAATGTGTGAATGTGAAATAATTTCAAGTCTATAATTAAAGTAATGTAGTATTATTCTCAAAAAATAATAATTTAATTTAAATGATCCTGTGACCTGTTTCTTCAGAAAGTTATCTTGCACACAAAAGGTCCTGACATGAACTCTTCTTTTCAGGTTGGACGACCCAGTAATATGCCACAGGCTCAGCCTATTATTGAACAGCTAGCTGAGGAGGCCAAAAATTATAACCGTATTTACATAGCTTCCATCCACACAGATCTCACAGAGACGGATATCAAAAGGTAAGTGTTATTTCAGGAACAGGACATCAAAGAAGATAGATGCATTGTGTAAAAAAACGTGTTTAATTTCTTTCTGCTTCTTAATTTTTTTGGTCTGCTTTTTAATGGAAAATTTCTATATTAAAAAGGATAGCAACTGTAAAAAAATATCTGCATTCTTCATCTGTTCAATTTATGGGGGATTTTTTATTTATTTATTTTTCAAGATCTTGCCAACCGACATATTTTTGATAAGAAACCTAATATCTTTATCAGCCATATATATGTAATTAAATAATATCTATATAATACTTTATACATTATACAGATTACAATGGTATAGAATTATCTCAAAATACCTCTGCATATGAAGGGGAGTTTCTTGTTCATGGACTTCTTAATTTGACTGCAAGAAAATTATTTAACTAGATTGGTCCAGTTTGGTTTAATTTTGTTAAATGTCCTATTAACAGCTAAGGTCATTTACGTGTATTTAACAAGAAAAAATCCTCAATAACTATGGTTTTACTTTATATAAGGGTTTTTTTGCTTTGATTTCAGTGTTTTTGAAGCTTTTGGTAAAATTGTGACCTGTAAAATCATCTCGGACAATCCAAAAGGCGGAAAACACAAGTAAGTTTAGTCTTAAAAAGGGTGTGGTCATGAAATAGACATTACATTCTGTGTAGTGTTTGACTGTTTAGTGATCTTGTAATAAAATGATTGTACTTGCTTTTATGTTTGATAATTTCCTGTACATGAAGAATTGCTATACAAATTTATGAATGTGATTGCTTTCACAAGTTGTTAATGTGTCTTTTTTGTTTTGTAGGAAATACTTAAAACTTTTGATTTGAAGTGTTTTTTTCGGAATGCCCTTAATGAACAATTGTCAGCTTTATGGCAAAAGGGCTTTCTGAAAAATTGAAGTCTCCAAGTTTTTCTACAGATGAGACTACAATTACATAATGTATTGTTTTTATTAATTGCCGAGCCCACTCTAACACATCAGAACACTTTCAGTATTGTTAAGCGGATTTTGACAAGGGAGTGAAAGATTGAAAAAAATAAAAATACATGTTTTGAAGTTTGCATTCGGACATTAATTATGTATGCTTAGGTAGGTCCCAAGCAAATTTTGTTAGATATTTCCAAAAGTCAAATTTGTCTTTGCCTTAAAGGTTGTGTGTGTTGATTGAAATTCTGGCAATTAATAGAATCAATATAAAAATGGTTTAACTCTTTCACCACTATAGACCATAATGGACACATCCAGATCAATGCATGGTAGAGTCTACTAAAGTTACATAGGGATGAAAGGGTTAAAAGAGCAGCCCAGTTTACAGGTTACTCTCTTAAATTGTTTTATTGAATGTCTCTTTAAGATGTCTACATATTTATGTGTTAATATATAAAACATAAAGTAATATAATTGTCTTGCATACTGTGGATCTTGTTGTACATATTGGATATTTCCCAGGACATACTTTCAGATTTGCTGTTACACTGGCCAAATATTAACATGCCACAGTTCAACATTGTATGGAGCCTGGACTTGTGAGGGTATTTGTTATGAGAATGCTGGTTCTGATGCATTGAAGTTTTACAATGTGATGCGTCTAGCATGTTCTACAGGTTTATATGTACTATATGTACTATATTACAGGGTTCCACATTAACAAAAGTCAGGCTCTAGTCTGAGGTTGGTAGTTTCCAGCAACGACGAGAGAATCACTGAACTCGAGTCCTTTGAACTTGTTAAACTTATGTTTTCTCAATATCTTTGACTGATAGGTAATCAAATTATTCTTTGACTGATAAATAATAAAATTTAAGTGATATTTCTTAAGAAACTGCTTAAAAACAAATATTGCTTGTTTAGTGCTTAATGTCTGAATTTCCTTAGACTTAGCCATATTTCTGTTATAGTAAGGGGTTGTAAAAGTTATGTCCCCATACAGTCAATAACGGCTAGGGATGTTACCTTCAGGAAATTTCCGGCTAGTTAAGTTGATGTAGGACTAGCAAACAATCAATTTAACTAGTCCACCAAAGTAAAAAAGTTGAGTGTTTAACCCTGATACACATGTATTTTATGTAATTTTTCCTTTGTGCCTTTTATGGCATATCTCATTTCAGTCCATCCACCCGTGTGTTGGTCCTTCATATACACGATTCCTGAGAGATAAAACTAAGAACAGAACTTCTTTGAAAGCTGTTGGGAAGCAAATTTCTATTAAGAACTTACACTAACTACAACTGACAGTTTGACTTTGTGTTGCAATCACGAACCAAAACCTTTTGTGTTTGCTTTTGAGAGTCCGACATTTGTAGGAAAGTCATTTTAAAATTGAGAACCACTGACTTGGGTGAAGTGTTAAATGACACGTATGAAAAGAAACAAAGCTAAAATTAAGCCAATTTCAAATATGTTATAGATCTGACCTGTGACTGACTTGTATAATGCTATACTAGTGGCTTAGTACAGTGTTCATGTATTAACAAAGCATTTTTCTTTCCGTAATATAAAACCTTTGAATATGTGACTGTTTCAGGGGCTATGGCTTTATAGAATATGAAACATCTCAGGCAGCCTTGGATGGAGTGACTTCTATGAACTTATTTGACCTTGGAGGTCAATATCTGCGAGTAGGGAAGGTGAGATTTTTAGATTTCCTGAGATTTCTCAACCAGCTACTATCTAGTCAAAGAAATTTAAAAATGATATGTAAAACTGAATTTTTTTTCCTTGGGTGTCATGGAAAAAGTTAAAACCGGCATTCAAAATTTCTTTAAAGACTCGTGACAAAGTGACCAGAATTGAGTTAAAGTCTTGGTTGTTTTGTAGGCCATCACCCCTCCTGATGCCCTCCAGCCAGCCTCCGGACCAGGCAGCCTTCCTACAGCAGCAGCAGTTGCAGCTGCTGCAGTGACAGCGAAAATTACAGCCATGGATGCTCAACAACAAATTAGCCAAGTTCTTGTAAGCATTGTCTAGCTTCTTCAATCCTTACTGCAGTTGAATGGAGTTTACAGAATTTATTAGAATGAGATGCTATGATAAGGATATCACAAGAAATATAACATTAAATTGTATGAATTTTGTGTTGAAAGCTGTGTACTTCTGTAACTACAGTACTTTTATATGCGTTTTAAACAATTTTACAGGCACCTCCTGGGGTAGCAACACCCACTGGGCTTGGCCAAAAGACACCAGAGCATGTAGTCTCCGAGCCAGGTGTTGAACCTAGCGGTCTCCACGGGAGCACACTTCCAATGGGGGTGGCACCACCCTCAATCCCTCCTCCTGGCATTGTGAATCCAGTATCGGGTATGTATCACTGCCTCTGAACACAGATGTTTCTCTGTGCCTGCAGTATAAATTTCACACTATTACTCTTGTAATAATCCTTGATTGATGTGACACTCAAAAATAATATTAATATAAATCAGCTGTTCATCATTAGAAAGTTAGAAGGACAATGTTCTATGTCCTAAATTTTTCAAAGAATGTGTACACTTATTATTCTACAACACAACAAAATTGACTTTCAAAGGGATGGTTCTGTTCTGTTTTGAGTTAAAAAAAAATGTTTTTGAGCAGACTACTTTTTCTACTTTTTGTGTCGCCTGCGAAAAGCTGGTGACACATAGGTATTGCTGTCGGCTTCGTCCGCACAAAGGTTTCCGTGCGATAACTTGAGTTTCCTTGGCCCGAACAAACTCAAACTTCATGCAGTGCTTCCTTACCAAAAGTGCTTGTTTGGGATTGCTTTTCAGGTCCAAAGGTCAAGGTCACTGTTACTATAAATAGAAAATCTGTTTTCGTGCGATAACTTGAGTTTCCTTGGGCCGATCAAACTCAAACTTCATGCAGTGCTTCCTCACCAAAAGTGCTTGCTTGGGATTGCTTTTCAGGTCCGAAGGTTAAAGGTCAAGGTCACCGTTACTAAAAAAAGAAAATCTGTTTCTGTGCAATAACTTGAGTTTCTCAAGGTTGATTGAACTCAATCTTCATATGGTGCTTTCTAACTAAAAGTGTGTGCTTGGGATTGCTCTTGCATTAGAGTTGCCTGCACAGGCGACACATCCACTCCTGTGGAATTCGTGTTATTTAAAAAGAAACTAATCTTGCGTATCTTACTTTAATGTCAACTGTAAACTTTTGTCAAATGAGTAACTATTGTACTAGGCATCCAAACTTCTCGCTCGTTTGATTTTCTGTATTTTTAAAAATTAAAAAAAATAATTACTGTACAGATTGTTACTGACTGGTGAATTCATTTGACTCTATCTGACAATTGCATACTTTATTATATTTATTTATGAGGTATAATAAGGCTCAATGCCAAGGTAAACTAACGAAAATATCCCACCAAAGGGAATAATAAATCAGACTGTCCGCCAAATTGAGGAAAATAATTGGTTCGGTCCTGATTCGAGACTTTGGAATCGAGAGTATATTTATATCTCCTTGAAAAATGAAGAAATCCTTCAAGTGACTAGAAAATCTCTTGGGAAGATTAGGACTTATCAGGTGACCATAGAGATATGATTTATAAGATAATGATTTTCATTTTTCTGTGTACGTATTACTCTTTAATAATATGATTAGAATTAGTCTGTTTTTATCCTGTTGATTTTTTTTTTTATTTTCTATGTTAAGTTGTTGGCCGATTTGTTAGGCTTTTTTTTTCGTTTTTAATTTATCTTCTGTAATTGTTTAATTACAAATTTCCATACACGACCATCAACCGGTCGAACACATAAGGAACGCAATGGTATTATGTCATTGCAAATTCCAAGCGACCTTTATGTAATTTGGGAATAAAATGGCCATCTAAGCTAAAAGGCCGGGATTTAAATATTGTACGATTTGTTGGATTTAGGAATGTCGGTGAATTATCAGAGTATTTGTATGATGATTTGTGGGTATGACAGTGTGATTTTGTGTCATACATTTGTGTCTTCGCATGAACAATTTATGTCCATGTATAATTGTCATATATTTGCATTATACCATCTGTTTAGAATATTGATATTTTAATTTAATGACTGTCCGGAATTAAATTTACCGACTCCTTCTCTGGTTTTAGTATCGACCGCAGGTCTAGCGGTCATGTGACACTTGAGCGAGCAGAGATTTTGCAGCAACAGCGAAGGAAGATTTCAGCTTTCCCTCCTCCGCCCCCTTTTTATTCCACCTTATACATTTTATGTTAGAGTGGAGTATGTATTTATAGGCCAAATTTTTTATAAGCAGTACTGTACCAGCTTCATGTTAGTAGCTGTTTATTGCAAATTTTATTTTTGCATGTAACTTGATTTAATATGTATACTTTTTGGATTTATGTATTTGTGTTACATGTGAGGAGAACAACTCGTAGCCAATGACTGTTTGTAATCCTCGTAAAACAAATAAATAATTACATACATGTATTTTGAAATTGCAAAGTCTCTCTGATGCACCATTCGCAGCTATTTGTGTAGTGCTATGGACTTGTGCAATGGTCAACAATACAATTAGAACTTTAGAATCATTATTTGTATTTAAAACGTATGCTTAAGTAAAATTAAACGAAGTGATGAGTTAATTAGGTATTTTATTCAAATAACTCTTAAACGCAACTACAATTATAATGTATTACTTCCTCAGTGCACGTTCCTTTCCATCTTCGATACTCCAGGGATTACGCTCACTTTCAGTCTCTGTACCCCTGGAATATGTTTAAGCTAATTCGAAGGCTCAGCGTGAGCCATTTTGCGGATGAGACAAGAAGATTAGGGCCGCTTTCGGTTTTTGCGATCAAAACGGTTGAACCGGTTAAACACCAAAGTTGTTTGTTTATGAAATAAGGTCGGACTTTGTAATATGAGTTGCTTTCAGACAAGCCTTGAAAGAGCCTTGCAAGGCATGCATAAACATGTGCAGGTCCGCCAGGATTTGTTTCCGAAAATCTTCCTTTTAAAAACAGTCAAACCGTTACGAACAGGACCTAGCTTGATACTTTGATGTATATCAAAATAATTTTGCAGTCGCGAAATAGTAAGATTGACTTCTGTTTAATCTTCAAAGGTCAAGTATCAGCCTAGCGATTGGTCAGGTTTTCTTTTTACATGAGATCAATCAAATAGCTAGCCGCGTCCTTTCAATTTGCCATGACGATGAGAATGATTCCTTTTCGGATTACCTCCATCTAAGAATATTCAAAATTGTCTTTGTTTATAAAATTCTTCAGTAGAACACTGTCTATTAACTTAGTTTTTCTCTTCCCTAATAAGCAGTCCTGATTGTCAGATTTCTCTACAGTACAGACAAAATTAAGTTTTATTAAATGTGCCCACACACGGAGAACAGTTGTGTGGCACAATTCACACTAGCCAGGCCTGCTGTTGTCAGCATGACACAGTGACCTTGAGCGGGGTCTGGGTTGCCTGGAGACCAGAGGGCGCTGTCAATCACTCCTGAGCCATCACTGTACTCCCACTGATTCGAAACATACCTGCCGGACACGTATAGTTGGTTGTGTGCGTTCCCTAAAAATAAATAAAGGAAAGGTGTCAATTTGGGTGTTCTGGTGGCTTTCACTGATACGTTTCAATTTGTATATACATACCTTGGGGTTATGCCATTATGATATGAAATGAAATTGGGGTCAGTTTGGAGACCATTCCGAGATATGAGGGGGTAAAATGGGGGACAAAAATCATGAATGGTCTCTTTTTGACAAAACTGCATGTTATTGTTTGGTAAGGTTCTTCATAATTTTGATGTATTGTGTAACACTAAAGCTGCAAATAATATAAATGACCTTAAAAAGTAGCACATATTTGATAACAAAAGTCACTGTGACCTTGTTACATGTATATATTTGCTAAATTATTTCAACAGTTCCTCTTTGTTAAGGTCTAAAAACATATTAGAACCATACAATAATCTAACCAAATTGTATTTATAAGTATCTTTACCAAATGTCAGGAATTGGGGGTCAAAAATATCGGGAGGGGGGGGGGAGCGGTGGTCTCAAAGCTGACCTTAATTTCATTTCATTTCATGATGGCATTACATAAGGTATGTAGATACATGTAGCCACCAGAAGGGCCAAATTGGCACCCATCATTTATTAATGCTTTTACTTATCTGGTCGCAAATCAAGCAAACAGTGAGTTAGATAGGTCTAATTATTATTTGGTGAATATCTAATAGTTGATCAATGTCCATGTATAATTAATTATTGTTGCCTATATAACTTCTTACGTATCAAACACCCAGAGTATTATTCCGTCTTTTCGTATTGCAGAGTTATCTTCTCTTGAGAGCAGGTATTGATTGTTACGTCATTGGTTTGTGAGAGTAACGTCATCAATTTTTGAGAAAACGACGTAATTTTCTCACACAAACCAATGACGTAACAATCAATACCTGCTCACAAGAGAAGATAACTCAGCAATACGCAAAGACGGAATAAAATCAGCAGCAGACAGGAATTTCATAGATAAACCAATATCAGTTATGTTATCTTTGGTTATTTTTATATTTTTTTAATGCACACAGTTTCAAAATATGAAACATACATACATGTATGTATTCGAAAAAGCAGAAAAGTAGCAAATTCAAAAGAGTATTTGTAAGATTGTTTTTAAATATCAGTTCTCTGTTACCTTATCTGAAAAACCTAACGATATAGCTTTAAGCTGTTTTGTCATTAACAGTTTCAAGAAAAAGTAAGTTTTAGTTTCTCATTTCCCATGTAAATAATTTTTAGGAAGTTTGATTGCTAACACGATATCGTCCTATAGCAAAATGAATTTTAAACATTTTTGATAGGTGGCTGTTCTTCTACGGATACGAATGGGAATTTGTCGCCAAACCCAACAACTTTATTAATTTCTATTTCATTTCCTTACGTAGTATGTCATTTCCCTCCACGACTGCCAGAAGACTGGCCATCAATGACATGGAATCAATCTTGATGAGTTGTGAGAACTGATGGGTACAGAGCGTGGCAGCGGTCAACTGGTTATGATCACGTTCGTTCACCTTATACAGTGTGGTATCGTTCAGTACTGGTCTGAAGTCCAAAGCTTTGTGTATGCCTTCAATAGAATAGACAGTGCATGACATGGTAATTATCTGGGGGGGGGGGGGATTCCAATGACATTATCGACACTGGTACTAAATACGACGTCTTCCTTAGTGCAATAAGAATAAACGAAAGTTGTGCCATTTGTGCTTACGCTTGTCTGATAAGAATATATATGCTATCTTTCTAGACCGCTATAAATACAAATTTTACAAAAATTAACCTTTCCCTGACAGCACGTTCCAGAGTTATTTTCTTATATAAGATGCTCATAAGTTACACGGTATCTTTTTTACTTTTTTTTTTTAAATTTCAAATAAAGCTTCTTACGTTTGCGTGTTCCACTAACAGTGTAACAGCCACTGACGTCAAAACGGAGAGATATGCCCCTGTTCCAGCTCCTTGGATTAATCCGTAGGTACACTGCTGTAATACTGGGGACCAGACTAGATTCCACTATTGTATCTCCGTCACTGTTCCCGGTAAACAGCTGAAATATTTATAGAGTCGGTATGTCAAGCTGTTTGTCAAACTGTACACATGTCGAAAATAATACTTTCTATCCAAGGTTAAGTAAAAGCAATTACTGGAAATACGCAGCAAGAAAATACCCATTTGCATAAACATTTCTGTGCACTCTTTGGTCATTTCTTCCATTATTCTCATCAATGATTTATGTGTACATGTACTAAAAATCGTAAGAAATTAAAATGTCAAAAGTTATCCGAAACCATTCAGAAAATATTCATCTTTAGGTTACAAAAGATAATTAAACAGTGCTAGTAAATATGTTTGCTACAAGGCTACGGTAAACATCGGGGACTATAAGTCACCCATACGGTGTAAGGAAGAGCATATTTATGAATATCTCTCTGAACGGGGCATCTTGATTGACCACATGTACATAATGTAGCTAACGTAAGTGATGTAATTCCTTTCTTCTGTGGATAGATTTGGCCGTATTGGTGTTATCTGCCACGTCATATAAAGACAACGTGTGCTATTCCTTTCTGATAGCAAAATTGACATAATTATAAATGCGTTTTTCTGGGACCTACCCTTGGTTCTTGTTCTTTTGACATAACAGGAGTATAAGTGGTACCATCCATACTGTACAGAAGGTAATAGGTTTCTACCCAATGTGGGGCAGAATGACGTCCCACTAACTTGATTTTTTCTACTTCGGTCTCTCTCGGGAATTGAACCTAAAATACAAAGTATTCCAAATAAAAAAGAAATGAGTAAAGACGCTTAAATGTTTCACAAAATATGGGGAAATCCACAGTGTTACCTTTATAATATCGGTATTTTAATACCCAACTAATTTGCCAAGCGAGGAAACGATTAAAATTGTGTTAATGGAAGACTGTATCAGATAAATCATATAATGCTTAAGTGATTTGTCGATTTAAGTTTGGAGTATGTACACATCAGTAACCACCTGTATAAACTGTTGTTGATCAAGGATTTGAGAAACCCAGCCACCGGCTGTCCTAAAGGTGTCATTTCCATAGTATTTCTGATATAATCTACTGTTTTCTGCACCACAAAACCCAGATATGTTGTCACACCATGCCGTAGATGCGGTCAACGACGAATCTTTCACACCGTACAGTCCCGATACGAGGTAATCTGAACACACTGTAATGTCTGAAAAAGAAAAAAAGAGGTTCCTTCTCTATTCCCCCCAAAATGATTGGCACACACACATAGTTTGCTTAAAACAAATGTTGAACCAAATAAGACCACAAACAACGTAAAAATACAAATAATAACATTTCTGTTTTAAAAATGAATATAAAAACCAAAATGTTAATATTAGTTCGTAAATTCATTTTTAGTGGCTATGCAATATATAATATAATATAATAGTTGCCGCACTTGTTGCATGTAACCTAGAATTTGATCCGGATGCGTCGAAATATCATTGCACTAATACAAGCAAACAAGTTGTACTGATATTTTATGTCCTTTATTTCGAATTATTTGTAAAAAATATTTATTTCAAGACAATGTTGATCGAGTATAAACATACTTAACAAAGTCACCCATTCTTCGAGTGTCTCTACACGTTTAGTAAGGGTCTGGATAGTATCCGATAGCGTCGACAGCTGGCTTGAATACCTCTGGTCCCCCGTACAACTGTCCATCAGTAGTGGCCTAAGATCAGCATACACATGTGCATTGTAGGTATTTGCAATTTTCTAAACAAATAACTAATACATAATCAAGGCCAACATCCGTAATACAAATTTAAATAATGTATATTACTTATATTTCTTAATGATTAGTAATGATGAAATTTCCTTTAAGTTAATATGCGATATTGACCGAAACGAACTCATCATGAAATTATAATGTATCTTTTTAATCAAAGCTTGGAGGCAATATATCAATTAATTAATTACATGTAATCATCAAGGAAAAGGATTGCTTGTAGCAGAGAACAATATGATTTAACAATTAAAATAAATTTAGAAAGTGGATATAGATATAAATTTGCTGGTCTAAAATAGTAGCGCGGGGTTAAGATAACTGAACACCGACCTCCTTGTGATTATAAAAGCAATGCAAATGTTCATCTAATCATTTTACGTATTGAGCTTTCATATAACATATTGACGTGGTCCTTTATTGCTGATGTACATGTGCCCGCCTGCAAAAATGTAAATAAAGCGCTCGCGAGCTACTTTAAGTCTAAAACACGCATTTATCTACATGTACCCTGGTAAATAAAACAAGAAAGCAAAGGAAAATAAAATACCTTCCATACCATAAATAACTATACTGCTCAGACAAATATCCAGGATATTTCAAAAGAGATGTCGCAATATAATGATAAAGAAACAATTTAGCAACAGGGTACCGTGTCAAAGTTTTGAACTACTAAATGGTGATTCAAAGTAAGGGAAATATCAAAATTTAAATTCATGTACCTGATTTGTTCCAGTATTCTTTGTTCCATAAGAGCCTCTTTTATGGTCGCCCGATGATCAGACGACAGTGGCTGTCCATTAGACATTCTGGCAAGCGCAATGGTTAGTAGGAAGACGCATACGAAATGTAGCATTTCGATACTGAGTATGTTTTTGTGTACAGCGTGGATCGATAACTGATGTACAATGAAATCCGAAAGGGAGTGTAGCGAGCTTGGACAAAGTCACGAAATATATACGGAAGGTTGAGTTACACACTTAAGATGTGATGATATATATAACTAATACATATGCAAGACCACACACTTGTGTTTTTCTAACGAATCAGAAAGCACGAGTTTATTGCGCGGTCGAATATATTCACGAGTGAATATATACGTCCGCGCAATAAATGAGCGC
>JAUMHH010132183.1:0-39988 GCA_032359455.1 Chlamys rubida
GAGGAATACGTCCTAAGCGAGTATACATATGTGTTCCTGTAGAGGAATCCGTCCTAAGTGAGTATACATGTATGCCCCTGTAGAGGAATACGTCCTAAGCGAGTATACATATGTGTTCCTGTAGAGGAATCCGTCCTAAGTGAGTATACATGTATGCCCCTGTAGAGGAATACGTCCTAAGCGAGTATACATATGTGTTCCTGTAGAGGAATCCGTCCTAAGTGAGTATACATGTATGCCCTTGTAGTGGAATACGTCCTAACTGATAATTCTGTAGAGATATGTTTTCTATGTAAGTGTAACTATAGATAGATAATTAATTACCAGGTAAATGTTTCTGTACAGGGGTGATTCTTAAGATACATTGTAGTATACCTTTAGAACATTGTTTCCTCATTTCATGTACATGAAAGGAGATGTTTTCTTGTAGAGGACTGTT
Organism: Chlamys rubida; assembly: GCA_032359455.1. NCBI lineage: Eukaryota > Metazoa > Mollusca > Bivalvia > Pectinida > Pectinidae > Chlamys > Chlamys rubida. The sequence continues at coordinate 440 of JAUMHH010132183.1, forward strand.
CCTCAAGACAATATTTCTGTAGAAAAATGTTTATATTGTTTCTCTGTGTTTCGCAATTTTTACTATTGAACGACACGACTTTGCCACAAGAAATATTAGATTACATCATTTTCATTTTGCTGCTATTTTAGAGCTGTTAATTGGGATATTCGTGTTTGTTGTTAAATATGGTAATGTTTTTGAGTTATGCAAGTGCAATACATTCGAAAAATCATAAAGTCTTATTGCTTAAACTCCACCAGAAAAGGTATTCACAGTTTCTGTTTATGATGACGGCACAGTGATTAATTTGATGATTAATCTCTTTAGTTCTCTAACGTTATATATATTACACAATACGCATTTTACCATATGATCATCTGCATGCTATTTACTGTTTCAGTATTTTTTAAAACAATATATTAGATAATTTCTCTCCTTCATTCCATGCCAGACTGTATATTGCATTATAAACTACTTTGTATTTACGGAGGTTGTTTCTTAAACATATTAATGGCTTTTATCAGTGATGTATCCTAAACTTCTTAAACAAGCCTAGCAACAGTCGTATGAAACTTTAGTACATGAAAATGAATACTGCCCGCCAGCTCAGAATACTCATTTCATCTTAAATTTAGGAGAGAATGCATGTGTGTGTGGTATTCGATTAAAGACCGCCATTATGCATTTATTACTTGAGCACATTTCGTCATTTTTATTCTTGTAACACATCTAAATAATATCAAAACAGTATGAGTTGCAGATGCTGGAACTCGTCAGAATCGAGCTGCACCCTCGGTACAGAAGAGAATAAGGAACAGTGAAATGTTTGTACTTTCGTTTCATGTTGAAATCTATCAAGTCTTAAACACAATGAGCAATGTAACAGCTGTTCACGACAAAAGGAAGCGATTGTATATTTACATGGACATTATATCAAAAATAAACAGAAATCTTTTTTATCTCTCTTTGATACATTGTTCAAGATGCAACATCTGGATTTGCAAGATAATCATTTAAGATAGGCGTAACTGATTTAATTAATACGTAAAAAATATCCTGATTAATCATTAAGAGTTACGTATAAACTCTTCCCATATAACCAATACTTCTATGAAAATGAAACAAAGAAGGTAACATTCATAAAATGAAACGTTTCAATAAAATTCCAACTAAGCCAATAATTGGTAAGAGTTAGTTTTTAAAAAAGTCATATACATACTAAGCTTATTATATCTGAAGAATCTATCTTCAGTACACGTGGCGCACAGAAGGCCATAAATAATATGAAAATAGAGGCAATTACGTAAGATCGACCGCAGTTATGTACAGTGAAAATGTGATATAATTGCAGACAACCTTGATTTATTGCGGCACAATTTCTGTATCTCTAATGTAGGGACACAATTGATTTACGTCAAAAAGGCACGTATAAACAGTAATAAGAATTGCAATTATTTCCAGAGAATATGAATATATTTGTTTCGTATCTTTGTTTCTTGTTATAATTGCTTTTTTTGTACATATATGACCAGCAGTTTAACACTGTTTGTGTTCATGAACTACGTGCAAAATATCATTGAAATTCGTTCTAATTAGTTGGAAGAACTCGTCGCCCTGCTGGTTATTCATTCGTTCGTCAACACATATCCAGTTCCACTAGCAATGAAAGATGCATCATTCACATGGAGCACGAGAAGTAATTTCCTGTATACCATTTTGAACACAAAGGGAGCACACACCATCAGTGTTAAACATGCTTTGTTCTTTGTAAAGAGACATATCAGAAGTTAATGTAAAGTGGCGGAGTATGGATCAGACAACAAAATACCCATACATAATCATATACAACACAGAGGGCTATACTCTGTACAAACTAAACATGTTATACCGAACAATTGCTATTAGGGAATACATCTCGAATAAACCACTAAACGGGGTAAGATGACTGTTATACTTAACTCCAATAGACAAAGCTATTTTATACGAATACTCTACACAGCTTCGTTTATCAAGCGCTAAGCTATTGAGACTTGAATAAGGTCCATTTGTCCACACCGAGACTGCAACTCTTTTTAGTATCACGTGGTCATCTGGAGAACCTTTTCTGTCTCTTACCATTGAACAGTATGTTTGAAAATTAGAAAGAAATTTTCTGAGAACAGTGAATAAGTAAAACTATATCTTAATCAAAGATGTTCTGAAAGACGTTAAATATAATTGTTACTTTATTTGTGGGTTATTTTTTTTTTTTACATTAATACGATAACGTCAATAATTCCAAATGATTTAAGCTGATCATCAAATAGTTTAAATGAAAATGAGACAATCATTATTCCATAGTATTAAAAATATACCACATTTATTATTATCAGATCACAACAGTTTTCAAACAATAATATAAATGAATCCGATCGCCATCTGTACACTAGACAGACCTCTACTGCATCCGTTTTATACAAGTGACGGTATTGTTGAGAGCTTTATATGTATGGTTTTATATACGATGCATATTAATGTATACGCCGTCCACTGATAAACGTTAATATTACACGCCTAATTATTAATGGTCAACAGATGTGTAGCCAGATCAATGCTCGTATCAGGACTGATTGACGTGAAGCTTGGTTCGATGGTTTGATATCTCTTTCGTTATCATGGCAGGGAAATGAGAGAGTGGCTTAGATAAATAACACTCATAACTTCACAACTGTGATTGGTTGAATGGTCAAATAGCGATATTCAAGTAAACATCTAAAGTTTACTCATGACTACTGCTTCTAGAATGTACACTTTGCATTTGATGGGGTTCTGGAACCGATAGCTTGCCCAGCCAAATCTTGATTTTCATGAAAAATGATCAGTTGAAAGGTACACGTGCAAATAAATCAAATGTATACAAAAGGAAAAAAGATAGATACCGAAGATGAACCATTTCCATTAAAACAACAGAGGTAAAAGTAATGCTTCTGAAATGTTGGTAACGTTTTTGTAATATTGCTCACTTTAACTTAACCGGACTGTCCGAAATAGATTTAAAACATAATGATTCGATATGAACCTGTTATATACTTTAAAATTCAGAAACCAATGGTTGGGGTATGACAAGTAAGATGTGCCCCAATACAGAACCACGTATCAATGGAGATAAGACAAGTGCATGCTGATGACAAGGGTTCAGCTGAACGGCGGAACTCTTCAAAACAAATACGCTCTCGTGAACTCGTTAAGTAGTCGCACTCATGCTATCCAGACAGACAATTCGGACATATAACAATTCCTAATTACATGTCAAGGACAGGAATACACAGGAATAGGTTCAATGTGTATGGATATAGAACCTTTGTGTTTACTTTGTACTTATCATAACGGCCAAACCGAAACCAGATTTCCTTTCACTGGTCACTTGAGGAGCAGTGGGTTAGCTATTACACAGGTCGTCAATCAGCACACGGAAGTATCTGTTTATATACCCTCGAAACCAATAACAACGCCATTGGTAAAATGATGATCTTAGACCGGAAACAGGGGGGAGACTCACATAAACTGATAACGACGTTAAAACAGCAACTTGCAAATGACCATAAGGCCCAGATATGACGTCTATGATTGTATTAAACTACCCTTACAGTATTATATAATGTAAGTAACACATAAGTATGCAGAAGTCATTTCCAAATAAAACGTAACACAGAGTAAGTATCATCTCTCCAACATAGAGTATCCCACAAATCATAAGGTCGGCATACATTAACTAAACATTGACAATACTGTCCCTAATTACAGAAACAAAAATACATATAAAGCAATTGTTAACAGTACCATTGGTTTGTATGCTATTTTATGGTGTTCTTTTATGTTTTGGAGCGTGACTTACATTTTGGACACTATTTTTCACTTCGGTTTGTTTTTACTCGGTGTTTTTTCCTCAAGATATCCCTGACCTTGGCATGCACCCGAACAACGAACCTGACTCAACCCGAAGCCAGCGTATTGATAGGTCAACTCATGGTCGCCAGTTACTAAAAAGGTCCGCGCGTGCAGCCTCCATTCGTGTTCTATGATACATGCACGATTTATTAGGTATACGTCGGATATGTTCCTCGATAAACACGCCTAGTTGAACACCATGCAATTTACGGCACTTTAGTGCTATCGTGTCCTCAGTAAATTAAACACATGTTAGCACGTGTGCCTGCACCTATGGTGTGTCTGTACTGATAGGGGCCAGTTTGGGTCAAGGCTTATATGTTATTTAGCAATTCAAGGATCGATAAAATACAACATTTATCAACTTTATCGCCTTATACTAACGACTGTTAATTACAAGGATACACTTCTTCCGGTCAGTGGTCACGTGACTGCTATTTTGGAGGTCTAGGGGGTGAGACAAGCAAATGAAAGTGTATGTTAGCGTAATAGAGATCAATACTGCATAAATGTCGGCATTTTTATGATTCACACAAAATAAATAAATTAAGATAAATGAAAACAGCTCTAATTATGTAAATACCATTTATATAATTGTTTTATTCTTATTTCGAATGAGATGCATGAGAAAAGATCATTACTACCATTATAATAGCCACATGACCACACACAAGCCTGCACAGCAAAGGAACAATGTAGTATTCTGTATTTATGTGGCGGTATGCAGCCATTCCAGAGTGTGTGATATTCTCTACTGACCGATAGAGAAATCTCAATTATTTACAGATACTAGTATCGGTAATGAACAGGTGTCGAGAGTCAGACTCGGATAACAGAGTAGCAGGTACCGCTACCAAAGCGTAGAAATCAGAAATCACACATTATTACTGAGATAACTGCCCTCATTGTTAACAGCACATTGATGAAAATTAACATTACACAGGCGCTTTAAACGTTGTTGCGCTAACAAGTTATTATTAACTGATTAAAGATAAGTTATTTGTAATTGATCAATTATTGATGATTAAAGCTTAAGGACATAACAAACCACATTATCATTAAAGGTGATTTTTCGTTAAGAGTTATTGTTTTGAGGTGTAATTTTGTTACTTAAAGTCTATATTTCCATAATTTTTAATATCACAGAATCAAACCCCTTATATCTAAAAATATTTTGTAAATCTTGGTATCACAAAACAATGTTTTTTAAATTATATATTCTGAATTCGTTTTGGTATTTTTACTTGCTCAACATTATGTTTTACGTCCAAAAGCAAAACCTGTTTTTGCCATTTTTACACTAAACCGACCGTTCAGAGGCTGTGCTAAGTGTGACAAATAACATTTGGAAATAAATCGTGCAATCGGCTTATCTCTGACAGTGACCGTGATTTCCCTAACAAAACTGATTCACTTGTTATCGTAAGTTGAAGTTGAATTCGGTGCATTGTACGCATTGAACAATATCATACTTTGAAGTAACCACTTGGTTCTGTTCTGTTTTCCTTCCGAATGAAGGCCGTAATAAAATCACCCATATCCAGTATTTCTGCGCGCATTCTTCCTGACCTTTTAAATCACAAGCAATACCGTTAGATATTCTATGTGATCTCTATGCTATTAAATAAAACTTAGATGAGAATTTAGTGTTGGTGAAGTCTTAATTTACACGTCTGATTGTATCAACTATGACATTACTGATGTAAAAGTAATGTCCTGATATTTTGTTGCGTTTCCTGATATTAATATTTCTATTTTTGGATAACAAAAATTGATCTGTTGAAACCGAGAAATTATTGTTGATCTGGAGAATTGTTTTCAATCAAAACGACAAATTCCTAATAACAACAACATGTGGTACATATTTATTAAAATCAAGAAATTAATTTTGAGGCAGAGCCATTTAAGATAGTTTTAGAATTCCTTCGCGTCATTTGACACTCAGGGAAGTTTTTCTTAATTGGTCAATGCACCAGTTCATACAAATACGGAGTTGGTTTTCGAAATGCTATACTAAGTACATGATTATATACATGTACATTATACAATTCGCGTATTGTATGTACGGTCTTATCAGCTTGTCTTCACTATGTCAATAGCTATAGATCTACACGCCACATGGTGTTCAGTCCACCCATCACTTGCAGAAAGAGTCAGCGGGTCAATCCAAAGACGTGCATTAGAGAATTCTCTGATCAGCCCCATTGGTTACAACTTCTCTGTGGCGTATAAATACGTCAGTGAGTTAATGCGTAAAGAAGTCCAATTTGTACTTGAGCCTGCAGATTAATAATTTTTCAGAAATTTCCGATTGAAATACACATTTTTTGTATGTTGTTTTAACGTCATCAATACTAAAAACAGCTATTTATTTTCCAGGACGACGTCACACTAGGTGTGCTGACGTCATATGGAAGGCGCCTTTTTGCCGGGATATTAGATTTGCACGGGTCCGATATTTTAAAAATTATAACAAAAATAATCAAAATCGCAATGTATATAAATACCGAGACTGAATCCTGTAAAATCCATCACAAGATCCAATAAACCTCAATGGTTATTTAGAAAAATTTGAAATAAACTGCTTCGCTCCATTAAATAATGATACTACCCCCAATAATCGGTTCGTAATTAACCCCAAAATTACTCTTTTCGGTCGAGCTGTTTAAGATCATTTTGAAATTCCCTGTCATCATTAGACTCATCCAGTAGGCGATTGTATCAACATGAAGGATGAATGCAGCCAACAGGCCTGCTTATGCTGACAAATAAAGCTTCACATTCTTCTAATCGTTTCATTATCGATCCTAAAAACCAAGTTTCATGTCTTGATGAACACTCTAATTACGATATAAATCAATAGATAATTAATAGTCAAATTGTGCCCTTTAGTTTTCTAGTACGCATGTACTAATGGTTAGAGTTTTCTTTTATAGGACTGAACTTTAAAAATAAACATGAAGTTAGACCGTATAGCAGGAAGTAATAACGTTTGAAGACGTAAGGTTATTTGTTCGGCCATTCTAAGACGACTTTCATGCAGATTTACGAATGTATAAACGTGATTCAGTGCATCAGACACCAAATTGACAGTCTAAAAACTTTATGGTAATCATGTATTATGCAACATTTCCATTCTCGTAAACCTTTTCACTGGTTGTCAATATCTTAAGATACGCCGTGAAGAGTACACAATATGACTTATGAACATCAATGCAGTGCTGTGTAACACCAGAGGCAGCTATCGCCATTGGTGTGTTCTGCAGAATGACACGACTATAGAGGAGATGACGTCAGAACCTGAATATCAGATTTTTAATACAAATTATTCCATTTGTTTTAACGTGGATTGGACAAGACACAAACAAAGCGAGTTTAAACCTGTACTATATACAGACACTGGTCCGTTTTCCTTTACCAATAATGCGTTGCGTCTCCGTTCCGTTTCCGTTGCGTTTGTGTTTAAACGGACAAGGAAAACGGTCCAGATTCTGTACATACTATATTTACAATATTGCCGTCATAAAGATGTTAAAACAATTCTACAAATAGCAACTTGAGCAGAACAGAGGGAGCATGTTGAACGTTTTACCAACTAGGCAAAGTACTTCAGTATCACGGAATTTTTAGAAACTGTTGTGACGTAAATATAAGATAGCACGTTGAACATAAACAATACATTCTAATGGACGGCACTAATTGGTATGACTTTGTGTTTCAGCACCGACTTGTTTTGTCTTGGCACAGTCCATTACAGAAACACTATTTAGATCACAGCTATAGCGGCCGGCCGACTGCAGCTAGGCCAATGTGTATAGACATAATATGTAAATGTTGACATGAAAGTCACGTGCAATTAACACTACCAACTGATGACGAGTCTGCGCTACTTGTTTGTTTTTACAACCCATTGTATAATGGTTTGTTAGTGAGCTAGCGATACCAATCAACACATAAACTAGCTGGTTACACGTGATCAGACGGCCCTGTTGTAAACACTTTGTTACAAATGTAGGCCTGCTTTACGAATGTAACGATTTTGTATTGCTTTGTACATGCTCATGTTGAGAGTGCGCATAAGAGTCTAACAACATATTTAAAGTTACAGCAAGCTTAGCACAAACAAATATATTTTTTCAGTTGGATATTTATCATCAATATTTATTATCCTTATCTAAATCATTGCATACTTGAATTAAGTGTCTCCTGTGGAAAGTCCCCCAACCTCAAATACCGCTTACATTCACTTTTCACATTGCAATTTCTATTATAAAGTTTATCTGAAACTATATCAAAATTAACCTTGTAAGTAAGCATATTATTTCACGTACCTATAAGTGTACGTGAGAACCATATGAGGATGCAAAACTCTTTAACCGAATGTTATAAATATTATTTGAGTGTATTCAGAAATGCATGTGAATATACAATCTTTCGATTTCTTGCCAGTTCTTCAACATAGAAAGAAGTATACATACTAAATTCAGAAAAATCATTCAATTCGAAATCGTAATAGCAAAACGCAGTGAAGGCGAGGTGAATGATTCATTTAGTGAGATCGGATGACTGTGGTTAGGTTAGGGAGGTGAGGTGACCGTCGTTAGGTTAGGCAGACGTTTGTTTTAAATAAATGACATTGAATCCGCCGAACCATATAATAGTAAAACAATTAAGTCAATGGACTTGTTTACTTGCCAGGAACATTTAGATGTACATAGGCCTTGTTAAGTTCGTTTTTAATTACTATTTCACCACGAGCTCTCGCTTTAAACATCACATTAAGGCGAACACTCATTTACCAATACCATCACGTACACTCTCTGAATTGTTGAAATTGGTCATCGATTTGATATGGTCAATGATGCAATGCGTACTGGACATAGAAACCCTGAAGTCATCAGTGGTTTGTTTAGTGGCGCACTACACGTGAATACGTCATAGCAACACTGGGGAAAGCGGGCGCTAGCACAGTGTATAAAGGTTGGCTGTAATGGTTCAAGATCAAACCGACTTTGATCTATAAATATTGCTCTATCAGGTACACGAAGTCAAAGCTTAAGTAGATCTTAAATGAAAAACACATTAATGATCTAATCGTCATCCCGTTAATAACAAAATTATGAAAATTCTTAGAATTCACTGTCCATTGGATAGGAATGGCATTGAGAGCAAATTGCTAATTAAAAATAGACCCTTGTCTTTCATCCTTTTCCATATATAAAACTCCCGTCGTTTTAACAGTAAAAAGTCTATAACAGCTTTCTTTAACATGATTTGTCAAATATTTTACCAATGCAGTGTGATATTTGAATTATGAACTACAGGTATGGTAAATAAACTCCAGCATGGCCCCATTGAAAGATTTAAAACGGTCATCACGTGTTTCTCTGCAATATGTTATCTCTTTAAAGCTAATGGAATTAATGAAACCTGTTTCATATATCATGTAACAGTCTTAAAATGTAGCAATACTATTGTATGTATGATGGCCATAACCTTCAACCATCGTGGTTTGGTTTTATGTATATTATAGAACGTAATCTAGTCCCTCTTCTGGTGTAGCACTATACTTTTGTATAAAACAATCACGGTCACTATATTGATAACCAAGTATTTGTAATAAAAAAACATAACCCTGTTTTGATTGTTAAAATTAACAGAATTACTTTTTGGTAAATATATACAAGTTCTTTTTTTATGGCAAATTTATACATAACCCAGTTATTTAGCTGGTAAATTTACTAGTCTTTACAGTAAATCTAAATTATGGCTAGTGTTTACGGTAAATCTATAAAACTCGAGTCTTTTCGATACATATATAAATGTTTATTTGTAAAGACATGTACAGCCAATCTAAAGAAAAAACTAGATTCATTACAATACAATGCAGTACCTGTAGGTTTAAGTTTGAGTCTTACTTATATGAATGTAATAACCAGTTTCATAACATAAATGGTGAACATGACTAAAGTAATACATATATTTTAATGATTCAGCCAATTCTATTACACGGCCGATGAATGTACCAGAGTGATACAGCTAGATTTCCGGCCATGTAATACAAGTTTCTGTATTGTACATGTGTGCGACACGCATGGTACATTAATCTAGTAGCCTAATATGCTTTTTGCGCAATATTATGCTGTGTAACACATGTAACGTGACGTCATTATTCCGTCATCGATATCGCTCGATGGTACATGTTGTATATTGAAATTGGTGTCCAAAATGGATATATAGCAGTTATTTTACATTTGTAAGAAGGGAGGAAAAAAACGATGGAATTTCATTTCTATCCAAATCGAACCATTCGACTGAAAGTCGAAATCTTACCGGCATTGTGCAAAATGGAAGTAAGTTTGTTACATTATAGTGATACTACATTGCCGTAATCATCACAATCTTCCGAAAGACCTAGACCGACTTGTTGGATATAGAAACGTCAGACAGATAATGTCAAAAGCAGAACATATAGGTTTAGTTCTATTTGTTTATTTCTGAGACCACGAATATCCAGATGGAAACTTGTCCAGCTATCAATTATATCTAGGCTTTCATTATCCTGGATATTAATGCATGTCGGAAGGATCTGGGTATCTTGAATATAAGCAATCAGAATTACGCAGAATAATCCCCATTAATCCTCGTGTGGCTACAGTTACAGTGTATCTAGAATGATATGGATGATACGTTTTGAAGTTTTCGCTATTATATTACCTATATAAATAATAATGGAAGAGATATTCCGGGATAGTGTTATCAAATCTCGAATAAAATCACTCATTTTTTTATCAAAGATAGTAAATGTTAGAAATAGTCAATCCGCTGAATATGTAACAATGAGAAATTGGACAGATTTCTCAGATATTTGGAAGTGACTCGTTTTTCGGTTACCTTGAAGTGAACAACATAACTCTATCGTAAGATTAATGAAAATGCTTTTGAGTAAATCTATTACAATGACAAATTGGCTTATTCTCGCTTCTTCATGACTGAAAAAGTATATGGAAAGTCGACGTGTTCAGTGTATAAATCATATTAAATGATATCCCTTATATGAATACAAAGGTATCATTAAGGTAGCATGTATGTATGATGGCATCAATCTCTATATTAGATGTGACAGAGGTAGTTAACAAGGAGTAAGACTGAAGTTGTCGTTAACATAAATCTGTAGTCTGGCTAGGCACAGGCTGCTCTATTGATCAAGAGTTCTGACAAGGTGCAGTAGGGTTTCCTAAAATCAATCAGCAATAAAATGACAGAACGATATTTCTACCTCAATAATGGAAAGTCTTCTATCAGTGTGATCGACTTCTGAGTACGACCTTCGGAAGCTTGCTTGTTGTAATAATAAATCTGATTTATGGTGCAGGATGAACCAATTAGCTACGATTACATCACAAGTATTCGGTAACCATCGTCGATAGAAAAAAAGTATCGAAAGGCTAAATCTGACAATTCGTTAGTTCTCATTCCATTGCACTGTCAATTTGATTTACGTAAGTGTCGTAAATGAACCGGATTCATTTGTTGGCTTTCTGTTGGAAATGCCATCGTAAATCACTATGAATTATTCGAATTCCCACTTGTAATTGACATTTACAATTTTGACCTGGTCTCAGTCGTACAAGGTCCTGTTAGCTTTAAACGAAACATGTAGTTGCTTTTATTGGATGATTCCCATAGTTAAAACAACGTCAACTTCTATGAATATTTACTATCGTTATTCCATCCTCAGTAACAGTATGCAAATTTTGTATGCGGGAAAAATTGCACATACAGGCTTAATGCTATTTGAATGTTGGACGTTTTCTCAGTGTTTGGTCATATCAAGGGTTGCCGATGTTCATTTCCCTGTTACCTAGTAGATCGACGACCCGTCACAGAGAAGCTGTGAGTTACACATGAATATTTATTGCGATTCATGTATTGGAGATCATATGATCGGAATTTCAATAGCAGTGATCACTCCAGGGACTTGGTTCTGACAATTACCAGAATATGAAATGTAATTCCTTCTTTTGTTTACAACGTTAAATAAAACGACCAAATAAGGTCAACAATGCGTTAGATTGTGCTGGTTTCAGTCCCTATAAAGGCTCATCCTATGGTCTAGAAAACGAGGTCCTGCCAATTTGCTGCCATTGATTCCGGATTTATTTTGGGTTAACGACCTATCAGAGCGAACGATGGCCCAGACAGGACATTATAGAGGTACCATATTGCTCAATTACAGTAAATATCAACATCCACGTCCTTTTAGAGTGAGACGTCAGGGATATGAAGTATATTGCTGTTACATTCACAAGGTCAAGATGACCGCCAGGGAGATAATACTAATAGACCTTTATTGGTGTTTGTAACATTTCATGATCTATGGTTCTTATAATTAATAAAATGCCTACTGAAGTCAAGGAACATATGGGAACAGCGTGATTTCTTATGGCACTTACAAGTAGCAGTGACAGAGAACGGGTTTAGTTTATCTATTTCTATTGCGTTATCTTTGTTTATCGTTCAGTTTATATTTGCTCATAACCACTGTAGATTGCCAATTTATCTGATCAAATGTATTGAATGTGGAAGGTAGTACGTTTACCTGCCAAAGACCGGGTTTAATCAAAATATATTACTTCAAATAGGACAGAGAATAGGTCCGAATCTAAACATAAAATTAGATACATTTGAACCGCTAACCACATACGAACAGTACCATTGACTGACTCTCAGTGTCGATTTGGAGTTCCGATATTGGCTAACATTAATTCTATGATATACATTTTTCTATTGTTTCTTTCATTTAAACTTAAAGAATTGATTAGTTTAGACATACTTGTTACATTAGAGCTGTTTGTTTGACGTGTCCTATTTCATAATGCATATCCAAACAAAATGTGCTTTATTTGTATGGGAAAAAGGTTCACCAATATTTATGTACCAATTTTATGTGCAACTCAATTTTGAAGTGCGTGAAGGGGATGGCCCGCTTTTATCGTACAGTAGATGTACTTTGAAAACGCTCTTTCTAGGCTTTTAAGTTAGCGCCAATCAAGTTTCTAACATATATATTTAGACAGCTGTTGTACTCGAGAAATTCCATTCTTACCACTTCATTCAATTATGTCTTTTTTTCTCACTTTGATAAAAGTCGAAAAAAGGAAAATCCAATTAGCTAAGTGGTGTTTGTGATTGTGTAAACTGAAATATTCCCAGTGTCCAAAATAAATACTGTCTCGGAACTATTCAACAATGGTGCTTGATTGGCAGATTGTTGAGAGACAAGCAATGTAATATTTCAAAAATATCCCAGATACCGTCAGGCAAGTCAATGTAGTCAGTACCATACATCAGGCCCTATCTGCCGCTATTTGTTGCGATAAGACTTGCTATATCATCCATGACACAATGATTTCGAAATACAAAATTCATTCTATTTTTTCGAAAGTATTAGAGGAAAACATCAACGTGTGCGGTTTAAAACCTCTACGAATTACATAAATAAAAAAGATAAAATTTAATTTAAGAAAAAAACATTAGGCGGAAATGGCGCATCTATGAATTGTAATGTCAAAAAGTGCATAATAAAGACACATCTTATTGGTAAAACAGCAATAGCAACAGATAGCATGAAATGAACAATGGTTTCAACTGTCATTGAAGGCTCCAAACAGGCAATCTTATACTGGTATAACATCAAAAGAAGTCTCTAGATAGTTGTACCAATAGCTATGTGGTATTGAAGGTTGTAAATGATCATTCTACGCCTGACAAAGAGTATACTATGGAGCTTTCAAAGTATGTTCTCGTTTTCAAAAAATGTAGCGAGGAAGCGTTAAAGTCTAGCGTGCGGCAGCTCTCTTGTTTTTTACACACACACAGACCTTGTCCTGAGGTTATAAACAATAACTTCCAAAAACAAGTGATACCAACTGCCCCGAATCTCTTGGGGAAGCTGGGTTAAAAGTAACAGACAATTGTTACGGCTTTGATAATATCGTTAACTTCACAACCGAAGAACGTCGCAATGAAACAAAAGCACAAACACGTAAAAAGACGTGCGTGATACTTTAACACAGGGAAGAATGGATATCGTCTGATAATGCTGAGAACAGCACATTGTGCGTGTATAAAACATATTCGTGTAAAATTGTAATTATTTCTGAACAGCTAGGTATTTTTCTCGCACTTCGTGTCTACACATCATCATTCAGGTCACATGAATTGTTCATAACACAAACGTATCGATTGTGATAAAACTAACAGGCTTTTTACCATTTCATAGTTGTTAAAATCTCTATTGTTCCGTCAGCATTTACTTGAAATTAACATCTATCTATCTCGTCATCAGGAACGTTCCAGATATTATAAATTGTATCGTTACTATTTGACAACTGACCTAGATCCGATTCTTAACTGTAGATCTCAGTAACGGTCGGTCGTAGCATCAGATGTTATAGTAATTTTACTGGAGTCGTAGTCATCTAGAATAATTATTGACGTGTAATGAAGCATGCATACAGATGAAGGAGTTGGCTAATAAAACGATGTGTATCGTCGTTATCCATATCGGAGATGTATGTCATTGGGTATCATCCATTCGGAATAGAGTACAGCGTGGGCATCACTACATAATACATTGTCATGTGAATCATTTTTCCGGACTATTAACATTGTTATATTCAATCACTAGAAAAACAAATTTAGCATGTTTATGAATTGCATAGACTGAAGTCTAATGAATGTCTAACGACTCTGGTGAATCTGACTCATGATTCTGTACCTATCATGAGGAAGGGTGAAAACCACAATTTGTTTACCGTTTGAACATACGAATGGTTTGTTGCTGGGTGTTATGTGATTTTACAATGAAATAGCTGTTAGCAGGTTACCGGGTTTGATGACCTACTCGTGTATTTCGTAATTCTTGGCATAGGTTCTCACTGACAACGGGATACCTAATTTAAACTATATTTCATATTGATATCACTCAAAACAACGTATTACCAAAATACAAATGCAACATTACCACGCAGCATTAACAAGCATGACAAGGTTTCATTTCTTTTTAATAAATCCTAACACTGCATCCTACCAATGAACTCTGAATATTTATTAGCAAATTGATCAAAAAGGATGAGTTTTTACTAAGGTGTTTGTTAAACGTGATAGTTTTGATACTTTTCTTCATAGAAATATTCATTTTCCCACGACCATTAGAGTTTTTCATTTTTGCAGCTAATTAAATATCTATCTATGGGTTTGCTCCAAATATCCTTTGATTGTCGACGGAAAAACTTGCAACAAAGGGTTTCAAGAGATGCAGTTTAGTGTAGATTATGGACAAGTTTTATGGTCGCAATCATGCTATCATTGGGAAATATTATATTTCCTTATGGAACAAGGAAATGGACGTTTTGACTATGTTCCATTAAGTGCCGGGTAATTTCTTTGTCGCTATCTTTGTCGTTGTGCATGTGACATAACCTGGATTAATTTTGCTGTAGATTTACACAACTGGACGCTTACCGTTTCAGAGTTCTTGGCATCACAACATGTACCTTACACATTTTCAAGTAACTTCGTAACAATCTATGTATTGTTGTAATTTTGCCCTACTTTCATCGATTATATGTTCGAACTACGAGTTTGTTTACTGTGGTATTCTGTTGTGTTTTCTACATTATTAGAAAGCGCCAATCATGTTTATTTGTTAACTAAATCGTAAAGTTCTGTTGTAGTCTACGTGGGGTATAAAAGGTCTGCAGATAATACGTTTGGAGATTGGGACTAAATGAATACACAGAATATATTCTTTGATGATCATATAATACAAATATAGATTCAAGCAAACTAGTACAATTGTGTACGGAGTAGTATTAGGTTAAATTACATTATCATCTAGAACATTGGCACTTATATGCCCAGCAGCTACATCTTGCTATTCAATATAGGCCACTTCGACGTCTTGTTATACACGATTGTATTTATCTGCCAAACAGAACAAGCGCACGTTCTGTGTTACAACGAGTCTCATTAAGCGGATTTCCAACTCCAACACTCTTCTAGTATATTACGGGAGAGCAGCGGATAAGTCTCATGTTACATTACCTTTAATTTGTAAAAGTACATCATGTGAGTGAAAATCACCGAGATTGCTGAATAAGTAGAATGCATTGTATGGAAACGTAAACCGATATGTACATAGAAAACTTCATAACCAAATCACATTGATAGATTAAAATATTCCCCCAATCAACAATCATGTATATCTATAGACGAGATCAGCCTGTCTGACGTGAAGACATGTCAAAATAAGTAGACATCACTATCTATTGCGCCTTTACATTTAAGGACTGGAGTCCTATTCAGTCAGCTAATTGATGATGTATCACTTGACCATTTTCTAAAATTGAATCTATCACAGGTCTTTTGTCTGTCTTTTGTTACGCAACATTCCATTACAGTGCTCTCCTTTGCAGACAGTCTATATGTCCGTACTGCTAATTCGGCGGCTATATCCAGCACGCTAACCCCGGTGACCGTAGTTCCGTAAGAAGAGATAATGGGCAAATACTCCATGCACTTTAGAAGTACACGGTATACCACGAGTCCAGAGTTCATATGATAAGCAAAGAACACAATAGTACATTGATAATTATCTAAGATAGCATTCGTTATGTAAAGTGTTGTTAGTTTATTTTGTCAATAGATATGATGTGCCATTACTTTTCTGTGATTTTCTACCGGCAAGGCTGAGGAATATTTTAGACTTTTAAGCATCACCCAATTTTTAACAATGGATTTTCAATTTCTAGCAGGTGATATATGTTGAGCAAGATTGATACTAAAGAAAACACCATAGTATCAAATACAAAATCAGTATTTTTGGAGGGTAAAACATATTGGGAGACATGCTGAATTTTACCAATAAGGAAAGCGATATTGAGTGTTCCAGAAAGGGAACTTGAGGGTGCCTAAAGTGTATCAGAAATTATACCTTTCAGTAAAATTCACAGTTCATTCTACAAATTTACTATCTAAAGGACAGTAAAGGCGTAGGATTTAATACTCCGTTTATCACTCGACGCATATATCAATACATCAGTTTAAATGCAACAAGAGCGAACTATGACATGTATGCTAGTGGTGACAATGACATGCTAACTTTGGGTGGAATCACCAAGGTGATTGTCACCCTTTCGAAACCCCTGGAATTACCTAAAAGTCACGTTGATTTTCTTTCCGTTTTGGTGACCTTTTGGTTCCCATTTCTGTGTGTTGGATTTTCACATCCAACTTCCAGTACATAAAAGTGTATAAACCGTCGCCATCAATCAGATAAGTATTGACTACGATCGGGTGTATATGTAAACGCACGAAAAAAACATATCAGTAACAAGAGAATACCAAAGTGTCAACAATACCGTTATTCGAACTCAAAATCGATAAAAAAAACTACAGCAAAGTATAAACAAATGATTTACAAGGATACCATTGAAAAAGGCACACTGAGACTCGTTGTTCCAGAAAGTTGAGTGTCTTCTACTTTATCGACGAAACATACAATCTAAATCTAGGTCAAATCCAAGTAATGTCAGGTCCTTATATTGGGAACTGGGATAGTGGCAACAAATCGAAAAGGCAAGAAACAAGCAAAACGAAACAAATTGATCATTATATCATACAAAGCAATAGCATATTTCATAATAAGTTATTTATGGCGACATGTAAACGCCGTAAGTTGGGGTAGAAAATATGTTAATGTGGTGAAAATCTTGTCAAGATATTATCAACCAGAAACGCAATCATTCCCACTATTTCATCCTAAATAAATATCATGTTTGCCTTTGTTGTGTTTTTCGCAAAATGTTTTTTCAAACATTTATTTACATCGCCATTCGCCTTTCTTGAAAAGAAGACTTTTACAATCCAAAAAGGAAAGCGCTTCTTCTGTTTGGTGTGAGTAATGATGTGAAGAGTGGAATGTCCAAACGTTTCGATAGAAGAAATATTTTTTAGAATAAGATCTTTTGAATTTTATAAAATCTAAATCCCAAAAATTCAATTTCTGGAGCATACAGTGCCATAATACAACTTTAAGCCTGATTTAATGACGTTAGGAATTCCTGTTTTAAAGTTTAAAAATTCAATACAAGCAAGGCAGGTCGTATCCTGAAAGAAATTATTACAGATGCTTGATAAGCTATATTTTGCAATGAAATATTTTTGCAAGCAGGCAATGTAATAGTATTTGCGGACTAGGATTAAGGTGTTTTGTCAGCAAACACAACTTCATACCTTTTATGACGATCGTTTGAGTGTGGTTTGGATATCGGGGCTAAGCAACACAGACCTTCGCTTTATTTTGATTCTGGATTTCAAGCAACTTATGCTTAATTGAATGAAGTACAAATTTACCTGATATATTTAACCTACTCTGAAAGTTACTTGATCCAGCATGCTCTCGTTTTGCCTACCGTCAGACGTAGTCTTCAACAGATTCCATTAGTAGCTTTCGTGGGTTTTCATTATGATTACTAGTTAGATCGCTAGTTAGTTCGTGCCCAGATAGACCATAGTTGTATGGGAATGCACAACGAAGGCCGAGGAGGAATACTTCTAAGGTCATCTAAATTCAGCTGTTGTGGTATTTACTGGTAGTTGAAAAGCTTGGAAGCAATGGGTTTAGAATAACAAAGAAATAATAGGGGTACTCTTGTAACAGAAGTACTTTTGTATGTTTGCTTCGACGGACTTTGATGCAGTATATTACTGATTTTAATGGTGTCTTTTCCTTTGTCGGCAATTCGACTTACATCAAATTCCGAAGTACTGGAATGTCGTAACTATCCGTACGACCAGTCGTAAATATTGTTTACAAAGTATGAAATCTATATCTTACATTACCATTTTGGAATTAGTTATCTGTTAACAAACACTACAACAGTAACCATGAACCAATTTGTCGTATGTAACCCTGTGTCGATGAATATTCAGTGACTTTTTTTACCTCTGCATTTTAGTGAATGAAATTCTAAAGTGCCTGTCAGAAACATGAGTGACATATTACATCATTCACATCATTCATGCACATAAAACAAACTTGATAAAACACTTGAGGACCTCAGAGAGTGTGTCTATCATAAAGACTTTGATAATAGCGTACGAACTTTACCCTTTCCTGATTATTAAAGATTTAATAGATATCAACAATGAACTTCACTTACGAAACACTCTTCATTCACGATTATAGGATAATATCATCAACTACATTTGTATCTGTTAAAACGCGTTTTTATTTGTATTTAACTTGATATTTTATGAGGTGGCATTTTACCTCAATTTGTTCAATTACAGCACAGCTAGACCTGAGGAATTGTTGACAAATCAATCATGATCCATGCATTGTTAGCGTCGCGTTAACAGCTCAGCAGTAGGGAATGGTGTGCCGTGTCGTCATTTACTTAATGGGTATGCTAGTCATTATAAAGGAAAACAATGCTTCATTATATCTTGAGAATGCTTCAAGACATGCACTTATATTTGGTGAGAGTCATTATTGAGGAAAAATATCACTCTAACAAGTATACGACAGACATTATGTCAATAACATTTTCTACGTGTCATGTTCTTCTGTCTGTCCTTTCTGGATCTCGGTAGCCATGCATTATAAAAAGCGTGGTGCTCCCTTTTTTTAATTGCTCACCTTCGATTCTAACAAATAAGAGCTACTAAATAGCTGTCAGAACGAAAGAGTTTTATAATATTGCAGAAATATTTTGTGTCATAATGATCAGTTCTATCAAACCACAGATTGGTGTGAACGCAATGGTAAATTCGAAGATAAGATCCGCATTTAATTGGCTTTATTATTTAAACACGTCGATTATAACTGATACCATAGAGTGTCTGTTGTAATGATACACCGTGTTCATCTGTTGTACATGCCCGGTCGATCTTCAAATTAAATAAAATCCAGAGTCACTTTTATATGTCATGCGAGACACGAGAGAGTAGAAGTTTTTAGCTATGACAGAATAACTCTCCTTACACTAGTATTGGTAGGCGATACTGAAACCTTTAAAACACACAACAGACTCCAGTCTATATGTCATTATATATGACAGTTTGTTGGGAGCGTGTATACTATTGCGTATCCAGATGGAACCCTTGATCTGTCGTTCAATGATGATACCTTCCCCTTTTTTAAACAATGAAATTGACCTGGTCATTCACATAGTTTTATGGGGAAAATCAATTGACGATGGCTTTCTCGGTAATTGCGATGGTCTTGTTTCTCTTGCATCGCATTTTAACAAAGTGTGTTTATCTTTTTCAAAAGTAAAGTCAAGTTTTAAGGCTGTCAACATACCATTTCTGGTATATCGTGCGGATTTGTCTAATAATCATTTTACTTAATTGTTGACGTTGCTGTTGTTATCGTTGCTAATGTTTTAGCGTTGCTTTTAAAGGTATTCTTTTTTTTTGCATTTGCATAAACCAAAGCCCATTCTGCTTACCATGGTATCATGAAGTTTTTTTTATATATATTGTCTAATTCTACCAGTTTTTTATTTCAATTAATAGAACATAGTATTGGTGCAATCAGAACCTAAAGTCATCGGAGACCGATAGCGGCTACACAAACGAACATTTCACAGATACAAAGTAATGCATACAACCCTGTCGTTACAAATCATGTCCTGTGGAACATGGCTGTGTTTAGTATTTTAAGTAAATAAATCACTGTATCGGACACATTTATCCTCATCATGTATTTTAATCCTTATGCCGTTTCAAAATTGTTCTCATTGACAGCATCGATCCCTACTATTCTGTTTTACCACTTGCGCCTAAATACGTATTTTGGTTTTATTTAAATGTCTTGTAACTTCAACGATGTTGAGTCCAGCATCACGTAATCGTATGTAATGTAACATACATACCTAATACACTAAATCTGTTTTTTGTTGTGTTTTATTAATACTTCGTCAGCGTTATTGTCTGTAGAACTGTTTTGCACCTGTCTGGTTTGATGTTGCGTTATTTCTAGTACATATTTAAAATTTAATCTGATATGATTCATGGTCTTTTAGTAAAGCGGAAAGGAGGATTGATGTTTCGTTACGAAAGGGATTTACAAGTCGCGACGATAATAAAACACCTGGATAGTTCTGGTGGTGTTAACTAGTATTCAAATACTTGTTTTGTAATTTCATAGAAGACATAACCCTTAATGCTTTAAAGCTTCAATATTTAGATATATTACATAAAACTTGATACGGAGAGATGATTTAATTGTTTTCTTGCTAGTTTCAGTGAACACCATGAGATTTCGACCGGACTATTAATAATATTTAATGTCATAAATAAACCTGGCACCTAAGCAGTTCGTGTTTTCATGATCAGAACGACCTATACACCTACCGGAGTTACGTGCCAACACCACGTCGGAGTGTGACCGTGCCCACCCAACGGGTCAAACATAATACATATACACTAGTACGTAGATTAGGTAGTATATGTTTTAAGCAGCAAGATATGATGGGTTTACCCTGACTGATAAGGGAAGTGTTAAAGACTTGACCATGATACTCTGTGAGCCTTATCACGTACATTCCACGCAACACTGGTTTGTTATGCATTTCAAGGGGATTCACATGAGCAGGGATCAGAGGGGCGATGGTGAGAATGATAATGACAGTAAGTGCTGTGTTGTTCATCCTTAAAATAGTGCGCGTAAAACTGGCACTAACCCACGCCTATTAGGAACAGCTTAACAGGTTACATTGACCTGAAACAGGTGTAACCACGTAACTGGACTGGAAACAACTAATTTGTTATTGAGAAGAATGTAGAGATTGTTATCACTGCCAGCATTGGACGAGATAGAAAGTGATACGGTTACACCAACAGTGTCGTCTTAGTGAAAACATTAACAGCTGGGTACTCTCAACTGTCTCACACAATTCATTAAAAAACACAGCCTTCACCCACTGGGTCTTACATATATAAGTGGTATTAGTTGTAGTGGTAGGACAACAGGACATAGATTAATCCTAGAGATGTATAGAAACGTGCTTACTGTACTTCTATGAAAAATACGAAGCAGAATAAACAGATTAACAGTTCTCAAATGTACCTAGTGAATTATTAGTGAATAGCAGGTATCAGTGCACAAAGGTTGGCGCGATGTTTTTCCTGATGAAATTTCATCTCCTTTTAAAAAAACAATTGAAATCCAGAATTTTTAAATTATGAATAAGTGATTTAATACAAAAAGCTTATTTCGACTGAAAGTTGTATCGAAAGATCAAATACAAGATTTAACCTCACTTGGGGCCTACTGGGTAACCAATCTAGTCAGAGCGTCTGTGTGAAAACTGCCTATGTTTGATTTGACAACCTCAATGTTATAGCTTGCACTACGGATTAAATACCGAGTAAAATTACCATGTCTGAAATCAATTGGCGTATTCACAATTAACTGTAGGAAATAGACGTGATTTTACCGCATCGGCGTCACTTTATCCGATATCTTCTTGATACCAGTTTTATTACTACACCAAAATGTACTTACATAGTAATTGCGGTTCTAATTCCCTTATGTTAACTTTCATAGGAATATAGAACTCATCATATTAGAAATGCATCAACTAAGAAGAACTGTTGTGTAAGGATATAATCTTGATAGGTTAAACTCACGCCCAAGTCTCGTTTTGATGTCGTGTAACGGGTTTTTGTTATATTTAGCAAATTATGATCAATTTAATTAGCACACACGCATCTGAAAAATGTGTCAAAAAACAAGATGCCTGTTACTTGTAGAACGTTTTTTTTACAAGAATTAAAAACAAATGACCAATTCGGCGGCCATTTTGAAAATTTTCTGTCGTGATCACAACGTCGGAAATCACTTCCCGAAGATGGCGTGTGCTGTTCTATTAACTGAAAAGCTACATACATCAAATTGTAACTTTAAAAATGTGTGTATTAAAATCTTCTCTGAATGAAGAAAATAACAAATTAAGGTAATTTCCTTCATTTTGTTAAGAAATGTAGTCGTATCATTCTTCCACCCATGAAACATACTGATAAAGTGCGTAAACGCACTTTATCAAATTTGTAACAATATCCTGTTCACAATTATGAAACTAAAACTCTGAACAGAACACAGTTTTGCGCTTTTATGTAGAATAGTCATTTGAGAGTAATTGGAGATGGTTTTCGTAAAGTGTTCACTGTGACGCCATTGTTATACATGTCACGTCAACAGTACGGATACGTTGTTGTTGGCTGTATACGGAATGTTATGGGAATGTTGAAGTATCAAACAAATCAAATTAAAATATCTAAATAAAAACCATTAATGAAGTAGAATATTGTAAATGTAAATGGATATTTAAGTGAAAAAATATGCTAACAAATGTTTTTGAATTGCTTTTTAACACGAATTTTCTATGTAATGTCTATAAACTGCATTCGCTTTCGATTAGTTTCATGTGAATTGCATTGTTTTCAACAAATTACATTGACTAACCAGCTAGTTAAATAGTTAAAGCTAATCGTATCATGCGTGAAACAAGCGGGACATCAATTAGCTTGTGGTGTTGTTACAAACTAAGTTACGATGATAATGCATTTTAATTAAATTCAAATAAGATATCCTGTACGATACGGGGAGGTATCTACAGAGCTCTCAGTTGGAGCACTCTACGCAATAAAGAACAACAAAACAAACTTCTACATACTTTAATTGCGGCCTTTTACTCAATTATATTTTATATTCATGCTTAAATAGATTGTATGTTTTTGCCTGAAGCTTGCAGATCGGTTATTTTCAGTGCTCTTACAGAGTATTTTATTGCTCCATTAACTCTTCTTAGTTATGTTTGGAGGGTTAATTTAACCTCATTTGGTATCGGGTATGTCAGATACTTTACGTTACTACATGTGTACAACGGTTTCTCCAAATCCCAACCTGGACAACCCTGTTACATAATCAGGGAACATTTTATTGCCGACAACTTTATCTTAATGTTATCATCAGAAAAAATACCACATAAAACGAATCGTAAATCCGACCATCTCCTCCTACAGGGTAACGAGATTATTACTCACAAAATCTGTTTCATTAGCATGCTCAACTAATTGAAAACATGATGTTTCACATGATGCCTGTAAGTAAAATAAAAACAGATAACCTTGACTGAAATCCAGCCAGATAATAGCTGTACATCTGATTGACCAAAGTCATATTTTGGTTACAAAATGCAAAAATATCTGAGGCAAAAAACATTCTAATCAATTTAAAACAAATTAGCGTTATTACGTGCATCGTATGCAGTTTTGTTTGTGTTTGAAACCGTGCGCTTTTCATAAAACCTTACTGCACTGGGAAATAGCTCAGCTAAGTTGTTTACATTAATATACAAGTGCACTAGAGGGGAGATATTTCATATCTGGATTTCTAATAAATCCTTATAGCATGCTTTCCCTAGAGGTACATGGATGCATACGTAATGGTTATACGAGGTCACAGGTGTCAGGTCGTCAACGGAAGCTGTTAAACCTAAGGTTGGGAGCAGCGTACTCGCAGACTTCAGATGTTTATTGACGTTATAAAATAAAAGTTTCAAGGCAACACTAGACTAATCGACATTATATAAAGTAGAGTGTCAGCAATTTTTGTCACTTGACTAATAACAGTGTCCATAAATAATTAACCTTATTTTCGTATGAGTATTGTCATAAAGCATGTGTTTCCAAACCGCAGGGCACTCATACATAAGTTTAGTTGTGAAGGAAACTTTAATGATTCAGTGCTTGGACAATATTCGTTTTGTTTTATTCATATCCTTCAGCCTTTTATTGTAGCTAAAGTGTATTCACTATACTGTCTGCTGGTAATATCCTCACCATGGTCAAATCACTACTCATTTATTCACCTTAAGATAACATATGTACTGATTGGTTCGGACGTGAGTGTGATTGATGTACGACGTATCCCTTTCACACTGATTCACGAGTGAGGAAGCGACCAGGTACGTGTTGAAGTGGTCTGTACGGTGCAGGGTTGTTTCGTGAACCTATTACCATCACAACCTCAGTCGGACATGATATCACAAGGTTATACCACTAATCAAAGATGCTGATTGACGTTAAAGCTATACAGTTCAGCCTATTTCCGTACGTTATTGCACTTAACCAGTGAGTTACACCTCAACTTTGAATAACATAGTATAAACTCATAAATCATGAGTGTATACAAAAACATGTTTTGGCATATATAACCTAATATAATAAGCTGTTTGAAAATGTTGCCTAGGAAGCGGCTTATTGACACTATTAGCCGCCGCTGACACCTGCGCGTGAGTGTTGATATGCAGATTAACTGGTACATAACTAGTCTGGATGTGTATTCAAAGGTGTGCAGAGCGATATCCTATCTGTGTTCGTTGCTCTCTACCCACATGTATATTTCAATTGGCAATATATATAGATCCTTACTCTACGTATACTATATTCACTATATGTGGTTACCATGGCGTGGATTCCTGACAGCAAATCTGTCGAAGGTTCGGTAAACCCTTACATCAGAGTACAGTGAGTATGCAAATTAGGAAAGGCATCAACACGATACGCTTATCGCATACACATCCATAGGGATTTGTCCCGCTGTGGTTCAGCGGGGACAATACATTCGATAAGTGAAATGTGCATATACAATTTAAACCTTGGAATGTGTTAACATGTGTAACAGATATAAGCAGATTTTTCATGATAAGTGGCGTGTATGATATGACCCGAGTTTTCACTCCAGGGAAATCATTTCGTGGTAGTATGCCCGGTGTATTCGGGGTAAATATGCAAACAAAACAAATGTTAACATTTCAGAATAATCCTGTGAGGGAGAATGACAAATGTATTTGTCACGAGATAGGAGGT
The DNA here is from genome assembly GCA_032359455.1 of Chlamys rubida. NCBI lineage: Eukaryota > Metazoa > Mollusca > Bivalvia > Pectinida > Pectinidae > Chlamys > Chlamys rubida. Next base: position 26,300 of record JAUMHH010132183.1, read on the forward strand.
GTTATGTAAACGACTGCTTATGTTACTTGTCGACACTCTCATGGCCAAGCGACTTTTAAGAACGTTTTGTGGTCAATAAACAAAGCAATAACTGGTACATGTAGCATGACAAGAACGATACTCTAAAATATTTCTTAAATAACGCTTGTTTGTTAATGTAACAGAACGAAGGCTATGGCTCACAATCTGAGGTCGATTTTGCGGCTCCTTGGTTGCCTAAATGCGAGTACATTACATTCAGCATATATATAGTCGATAGCCCACACGTCTTATTAATCTATAGACAACCCTCATCTCCCCGAAGTGACATGTGCAATCAATATATAGATAAATTATATGAAATATCGCCGACTAATTTACAAGTGCTCTAAATAAGTTTCAGTAAAATCATTAGGATGTGTCGGATACAAGATATCGTCTTTCGGTTTTTCTTATTATATTATAACACGTCAACAAATAAGTTAACTCCTACGGTATTCCCCATACTACGTGAAGCACGTCTCATTGGACCCACTATCTGATCAGGCTGTCAAAATCGGCTCCATAATTTGTTGGCCATTTGTGTACAATCTATTTCTCGTGTCTCAACGTACCGTTTCATTATAAGTATCGAACCTACGTATGACGTGTGTTATCCTTTATTTAGACTATATGGCGCTTGTTATAGATGTTCTAAGAAAAAACAATGCAATACTACGAAACTGTCATTACTTTGTAATCAATATTTTCTTTTTATGGACAATATAACGCTTGTTTTAGGTGTTCGATGAGGCTGAAAATGTCACTAGTTCAGAATCAGTATAAAGTACATAATTTTGTTTGTGTTATTACATCATACGAGCAAAACTGTTTTTTTTCTTATTCCTTTTTTTACAGTGAGATACAAAATGTATCAATTTTTTTTTTATTTCGCTAGTGGAAGCTAATATTTTACTGAATATAATCTAATGAAAAAAAAGAAAAACAAGACACAAGCAAAGCAAATCCAGCCAAGAGGACTGGTTCAGAAGTAAACAATCTAAATAACTACATTTGATTGAAATAAAGCAAGGACACTTACCTTGTACTACCATATAAGAGTGCAAAATAATGCCGCCTATATCCCGCGCTGGTCTACAGAAGGTACTTTCTAAGACATCTCTACCTACCGTCGGAAATGATCAGTTATTTGTGTGTATTTATGGAGGATTTAAGGGTATTTTACCTGGTAAATACACAACATTTAACCTAAAACCAATTTGTAGTTTCCATGGTAGCCAACAAACTATTAAGGCAAATAACAGATTCGAGCTTATTAGTAATATGCATGTAGTGTTAATATTTTCCTGCCATCATCGCCATCTTCAAGTGCACAAGTAAACATGTAGCGTAGCGAAGAGGCTTTGACTTTTCACAACTGGTTATATAGTGATGTTTTTGTGAAACGTAGCATAGTAATTAAGTTGGTTACTAAATAGAAAAGGTCAAGTGTTTTATACTTTTGTTTAATTTTGGACGTAGAACTATAATTTGGTGCGAATTACTATGGATAAAGCAGTGGGGCGACTTGCCAGCTTTGCATTCAAGCTTGAACCAGGGTTTGTTAACTTCTGCGTTTCGAGTTTATGGAAATGTTGAAAAACGTATTTGTGAAAGATGAATCGCTGAAGACGTTATTAAATATCTTCTCTTCCGTATATCAGTATTTGAACCGTTCACATTACCACACAGCATTAAGATGTTTAATTAAATACTTTTTCTGGACATGGAATCATTAAAATTAATTCTTCAAAAATTTGTCCGAAAATCCATATCAATATATACAAGTTTTTTTATGTCAAATCCCAATTGAAGTCACGCACACATCCGTTGAATATCCTTTCTTCATGCATCAAACATGCCACGATCCCAATTCAATGTTTATCAAACAGTGATAAAGCCCCGTGTGTGTGCATGTGCATGGCATTGGACGTGCATAACACACTGATTATCCTCGATGAAAATCTGATTGTTAACCTGTGCTCAAGCTGATATCATGACCTTTGCCTATCGCTTTGGAAATGTGGCCTGTCCAAATTAGTGTCGGGTTCAATTCAATATATAAAAAAAGAAAAACAAGCATTAAAATGTGTACTTTAGGGCGTGAAACTGTTTCAAGTATTCTTTCCGAATATTACAACCATACCTACTGTTTAAACATAGGAAATGTCCGTAAAGAGATGAATTTTTGTCCAATTTGTGTTTAATTAATTTGGCTGTTTTGCCACTTTAAACAAATTTCGAGTATTTAAAACCGTTTGTGTTCAAGCAATGCCATGTCGCTTTCTAACGTGTACAATTAACGACCATTCAACTTCCTAATATGTTCAAGTGACTACCATTTCGTTTTCCTAACGTGTACAAGTAGTTGCCATATTGTATTCCTTACGTGAAAAGGTAATTACTATTTCGTCTTTTTAATATGAACAAATAACTGCCATTTCGTCTTCCTACGAGAATAAGTGACAACTGTGTCGATATAACCAGAGGAGCATTGTTGTACATCAAAGCAAAACGAAAAGCAACATGTATAGAAAAGGAGGTAAACAACCGCAACCAACACACTCTTCCCCGGAATGGTAAGAAATACGTAACCAACGATGTAAGAAATTGTAAACAGTGTTTGATTATGGTAGACACCGTAATCTCTCGGACATCAGATGATGACGACGGTAGTGAAGTTTCCCTAATGCAGTCTGAAACCTGTCAGGTAGTAATAACAGTAGTTAGTTGGTGATCAGAACACGTCTTTCTATGAAACCCTGATAATTAAACCTGGCTCTAGTCTAGTGTTTCATCTCCATAAAGCAAACTTGGTATGTTATTACTGCTTGGGAAATGATAGCCAATGATCATGAAATGTAACTTAATATTGTTATACATTATAATATCGCGTACGTTATTAGTGTCAGTTTACACATAAAACACGTGTATCTAGATGGATTTGTATATTTTATGCTGTATAAACACGGTACATAATAATTAATTGTATACATTATATTAATACGAGGACTTTAACAGTGTAAGATATATTTTCGCTTGTTTGGTGTTTGTAGACCAAGAGTATATTATTATATGTCAATGAATGAAGCAAATGATATATTAACCTTCCAGGTGGCTATAAGTATAAGTAGATATGATGTAAGTATATATCGGAAATGCATACCTGATATAATTATATTTCCTTAATCAAATACACGATTTGGAAAATAACTGTCAGTTCCTTTATACAGAGGCTACGTGTATTGTGTTTAAACAATTGTGGTCCAAATTTCCACTTGTCGACCAAGAGATGTAATTAAACATGAATGATAAGAATTACCATACAAATACTCTTCTTATCTTAAGATGAATCACCGGGCCCTGTAACGTCCTTAACGTCCTTGAGGTTCTTGGGGAAACTCCACAGGAATAAAACCATTACTTAAGCAGTAGTGACCTTGGATATAGTACACATGTATACATGTAGATTATCAATTACCTCATTAAATAAACTAATCTTTTAAATGTGTTCATTAATAAAGCAATTAATTATGTAAATTATTCAAATCGTTATTTTGATCATCATATTGACATATATGGACGGAAGTTACAAAAGATTTTGAATAATTAAAATGAACTATTTACCCATTTCTAGGAGAGGGCATTTATAGACTTCGCCTGTTGCCCAATTCCTTTTGTATGGACACATTATACAATAAGACATTCTGAAATGAATTTATTACTCATGCAAAGAGTATCACAGAATGTGATTTATTTAGCTGGCACCACCTTGAGTATATAATAACCTTCTTCTACAAATCCTTTTACTGCAAGAAGGTCGTGCATTACGTTTAAATCAAAAGATAAAAGAAAATATCTTTGCTCCAATAATACTTTATACGATTACTTCAGATCTATTAGATTACGTTGTAACTAGTACAGTAATACTGACAAATGTAGTCCAAATACTCCACACAGTGTACATAGGTATGCTGACCTTGGATACATGAAGCAAGGGTTTAGAGGATAGGGTTCCTGCCAGAACTAATTAAGGAACCGTTAACTCTACATTTTTCCTACAGAAATATGCTTTCATCATAACGTTTGATTAAATGTACACACCATACGTCATTAAATTACGATCTAGAACGATACTGACTTAATATCCAGGTACAATTAACAGATATAATCTCCCGGACGGTTAGGGACAATGAGCAGCATTTACTACCTCTTTAGTGTCATAGACGAACTATGTTTTTTTGCCAATATATGTCTGTATTTGATATCATAATTCTAATCAAAGGCATGTAATCATGTTCGTTGGGTAAAAAGTATCTATCACTGATCGTTTTTATGTTGCATCTTTGATAAAAACAGACCCTTACTTTCAGAAATATACATATAATTGGCAGAATTAAACACATGCACGATCTATTAATACATGGGATTATTTTGCACGGTGTAAATGGAATAATATATAGGTGCGTTTGATACATCTAATTTTTCAATATCAAATAATACTCATATAAAAGAAACGGAATTCATCTTAAATTTTCATGTTGGAAAGGATTCTTTTTTTACATACAGAGGTCTCTATGAAGACACGAGTTGTCACATTGTTCACTCACCTTTATTTTTGTTCGGAGTTGATGCATGTCACGGTTCGCATGTTTATTTCCTGGTGTTGTTCTCTTCCAAAGTAAAATTCCAACTATTGAATATGTTATTAATAAGATAGAAAGTGGCATTATGTAGGTAAACATGAGGACGCAGATGGTGAATGTTTTCCTTTGATTAAGTACGGGCCAGAGCTCCATACACTTCACATTGCCCGACCCATCGTCAATACCCCTCCCCACCGCCAACATGACGGTAGACAGAAGGAGGGACGACATCCATATTATCACAATCACATACTTTCCTCGTCTATACGTAATTCTGGATTTCAAGGGAAAGCTAACGGCCATGAAGCGATCTACCCCAATTGCCATGTTGGTGAACACGCTGGCCGCTACAGAGAATAGCTGCATAAACAGGACGATTGGACACATAGGTTTTGTAAACACCCAATGTCCTAGAATGGTGTCCGCAAACGTGAAAGGCATGCAGAATACGGCCATAACAAGGTCTGCAGCTGCCAGGTTAATTAGAAACAATCTTAGATCCGTTCTGGACCTGCGGCCCTTAAAGAAGACTATGACCACGAGGGAGTTACCCCCGATGGACAGAACGGTAGTTAAAGAATACAGCACCATAAGGACTATCAGGGACTCCTCCGACAAACCAATGGAAAACTCGGTCTCCGTCACATTGGTAGTATTTCCATATTCCACTACACTTGATACGTTAGGTAAGCTTGTAGGAAATACTGACGTATTGACCTCGTACCGATGTAGCACTGCAGGTTGATGCATTTTGCTAATATTTTCGTGGAATCCCAACGAAAGGTTCACTGCTATAGTACCATCCACTGAAGTACTAGTAGTGAATTCCAAACTTCCCATATTTTCTTACATGTCATATTTATATATTAGATCATTTTTGTTCAAATTTGTCATCACTGCCGTAATGTTTCGAAGATAAAACCACCTTATGCATACAGGTATAGATTCGTAACTACGGCCGAATGCTAGGCGGAGTCTCTCTTCACGTGAGTGTTCCTTCATCCATCGATCAAACTAACGAGTGTCGACGTACCAGCCTGAACGGAATCACGCGGGGAGGAGGTACCAACTATCTCTGTTAATTAGGGAAGAAACTCACCCATCTGTAGCGAGATCCACTTCGCTGTATGTATATAATGCTTCATTGATACAGAGCGTTTATCTCAATAGCGGTAGGTATCTGGACATACACCACACACACAGAGGTCCGTGAACTATATCGATAGTCTTATTCAGGTGGAAAAGCACACGCCACATGTTTCAGATACATATACATATTACATAGGTAAATGTATCAACAGCAAACCGCAAGCATCCTTAGGATATATGGAGCATGAAACCGCGTCATGCCCTTTTAATAGATTTAAAATGTGCCAGAACCACAGACAATATGTAAGTAATTTGTATATGGTATAGTGTTACTAGCTTCACTCCTATCCCCATCGACAACGTTTATCTTTGGGATTTGTAACTGACATCAAGACCATTTAGACCATTTATATGACAAGAATGTGTATAATTTGACTTAATGTATACCAATAGGAATTAGCCGTTAATCACTACGTCAGTGCTGATAGGTCTCGGTATATCATTGACTCGGGAGAAGCAGATTACACGTCCTATACGTGTGCCTTGCCACGATACAAGTTAAACGACCTGGTAAGGCCTACTAGCTTAGTGTACTGTACATTTTTTCTGGCACTAATTTAGTTTCCGTACGCTCCTGTATTCAGAATTACAGGTATGTTAGTTAGCATATGTAATGAACATTCACGACAGCATGTAATCATAACAAGTACCTGTATTGGTGAGGTGTTAATGCTTGCGTGCTTCGGAACAACAGTTTCAGCTGTGATTGTTCCATATTTATTTTCAAGACGTAATCACGTCCAATAGTCGGTACCTACCGGATGACATTTGTCCGAGATGATAGAGATTACTTTTCTCACTTCCTGGTACAATACTCAGTGCAGTCTAACGCGCCTTAAACATCACTATTAATCATTCTGAACAAGTCTTAATGCAGAAGACCAATTATAATATAATGTATATAACTTGGTCGTGGTTGCCAGTATATACATGACAACACTATTGTTGCATTTTTTGGTGCTGTAGTTTTCTAAGTACAATGAATTTTACAACATTCTTACGAAACTGTGGTCGAATCCCTGCAGATACGTTAAGTTACTTATTAATATGTTACTGTTATATAAATAACTGACAGTGTTGCTATGGAGAAAAAGTATGTAGAATGGTTAAAATTGTCAGGGTTAAGAGTGACCTTGATATTTGAAGACATTTGGGGCGATACAAGTAGAAAAACAATCACGTGGTTTGATACGTACACACACTTTGTTGTACACTGTATCTATTCAGACTGTTTAGATATTTCTCATTCCTTTCATGAACAGGCAACTACTTAACGCCAATGTGATTTACGTTAAGGGAGCGTTCATACAAAATGTACGTGGGTTAATGTGTAGAAAAGTTTATTAACGAAATTAAAACAAACTTGAGCGTTTTTTATTGATGTATTCAGATATATATGCAACTCTTAATTCAACTGCTCTATTTGTATGATAAATATGTTAAGTGTATAATAAAAGGGTCTTTGATGTTTTTTGTTTTGCAAAAATATGAAATGTAATACATTGTTAAGCTATGATGCCTGATATGATTTTTGGTAAACAACGATATACAGTGTATTTGTCTTCATTTTATGTTCATGTTCGTTCTCGGAATAACAGTTATCACAAAACAGTCTGGAACATAAAGTTATATATAGGCCCACTCACTGTTAGTACTTTTGAGACGTGAATAATATATAATAACATCAACAACATGACGTCAATATTTTCCAATTTAGTTATAAATCAAATTGTCTTTGTTATATGTTAAAACCGTAGAATCATCATTACAATTTAATCGACATGGTATGGGTTTAATTGAAATGAGGATAGCGATTGATCTTAATGTATGCGTAAAATTTGCCATAATGTATGTCCTACTTATGAAAAAATAGTGTATTTATACAAAAAGTATTATTGAAAAAAGTCAGTATTTAAATTGTAAATTCTTGTCCATTCTTCACCGAACTATACACAGTGTCCCGCAAACCATGTTGACTTAATGTAGGTGATGTTGCACTCAGTTGAGCTGTACAGCCACACGAACAAATGGATTTGACTTTGAATCGTGAACGCACTTAATTGCATTAACATGCATATGACAGGATATCAAATACGACCCTGAATATTTTACACAATAATAAGGACATTTTCGTTGCGAGATGCATGTGTATATGTTTCTGTACATGGAGTTATCTCCTGTATGACGTCACACTGATAACGGTAAATTTATACAATGCAAATAGGATTGCAAACAGGAACTAAGCCAGTATGCCTCCTAATCTTTGATTAATGGACGCTGGTTTCAGGTATTTTTAAAAGCCATGGGATAATGTAAACCACAAATTATACATATGTTAACAAATATGAATATATATTTATGGTTTTTAATGGAATGGTTTACTCACCTGGGAAAGATGTTTTATTCAGGTGTGGCTATGGAGTATTATTTATAGCATGACTATGATATATAGAAGGAGATTTTGAGTTGTATCCAATTAGAAATCAAGCCATGTCCAACGTAAACTTGTGTTAGGTGAGGTTCACCCAGTACACTAAGTAGTTGATCAAACTAATGTTATTGCATACATGTTCAATCAAGTTTGTTTTCTGCAGTTGTTAATCCCTGTATTGCTATTAAGCTACTAGAACTGGAAGTTCCTACACTACATACAATGTACATGCAATTTTCGGTTCCAGCAATACATGTGACGTTCGCTAGTGTGTATCTTGCTTCATCGCTTTCTCTGTAGTCGTTAATGTAGACAGGTGTAATCTCCGCTTGTTGCTTTTATTTGTATTTATTATCTCATAGAATAGCAACCTAAACCAGTTAGGTGATGCATATCTACTGCACGAGATGCATGATCACTCTGCATGTTAACACTAGGTCGAAAATACTAGGTGTAATACATCAGGGTGCTACGTAAGCTTGGTGTTTTATGAGTTTGAAGGTAGACGCAATGCCCCCCTCCAAAAAAACCAAATAGGCAAGAAAAGCAGCATGGCATTCTCATTTCACCTGTGTCGAAAAAAGTTTTATGACAAATTGAAAGTTATTACATTGTTTTAAGTAGGTTAATCATGTTTGAACGTTCACTACCGTCATGAAAATGATTTGACATACAATTTATAATACAACATGCGAAGTATATTTATTGTCAGTATGGTCAGCTATAACTTTTTCTCTCACTCTATGTTGTACAGGAATATGGTCAACATAACAGGATAGGGTAATGTAATAGGATTCCAGACTTTTAATCCGGTAAAACGTAGAATTGTAATTACACTCCAGGTTGTTATCATGTCTGGTAAATCGTTTAACGTGCAGTTTGAAAGGGAATCAATCAATAAATCTTTGACGTAAATAGGATAATTTTAAGAGACGACGATGCTATGATTGCTGCTTCCGTTTTTCGCTTTTCCCCTTTAGAAAACATTGATGCATCCAGAGACGTTCATTCTGTCGTTGTAGACAGATAAATATCAAAATTCGTGTAATTTAATTGAATAACCCAATTTTATGCAAACTAGTCAACTCATGCCAACTACTGAGATTTCTGATATGGAATTTAACACAGTAAAACATACATAATCTTCTCACAAACGACAGCCCCATGACTGACATATCGACTGACGTGTGACGTCATCACTCATCACCGATAACTCTCCCCGAGTGTTATGTATTGCGGTAGTGGATACAATGTGTATAATAGAGACATGGAACGGTTTAATGACGATCTTTACTGCTTTTGTTAGACAGTTTTTATACAAACGTAGACAGTATTTATACACATGTAGACAAAGGGTATTCATTAACCATTAAACAGTGGGGCCCCTTTCTTTCCATCATCTAATACAAAATGGTAGTAAAGTGTTTGAAGATTTAGGAACATTTCTGGTGTAAAACAACTTCATAGTTGGCAAATTATTTGAAACATCTTGGAAATATCATCAATTTGTTTCCTACAATTTAGTACATAGTTCTCCACTTTTATGATGATTCTCGTGTCTACGTCCAAGAGAATCGATTAGGTGGTAATAATACAAGTTGTTTCAAACCATGATTGAAAAAAAACCCCATACTTTGGTTAAATGTTATATGTGGTGAACAAAGTACTTTGCCGATAATAAACCTACATAGTTAGTATGTACCACTTAAACTTGAGCACTAACATCTAATACTACATTGTACCAGAGTCTTTCACATGAGGGTATGTTGGGTATGGACATTCTACCCTCGGGTGTAGAATGTGGGTCTTAACCGAGGCTATGTCGAGGGTCTGAGCGCAGGTAATTTGCTCACATTTATTTTTTGTTTTCTATCCAACATACCTACATGAACATATATATTTACTCTTTTTTTGCTGTAACCTGTACCGTGAACTGATTAAAAATGACGATTACGTTGCGAATGCGAATGATGAATATCACAGATTTTGTAGATAACGTACAAATTGTTCCAAGAACACATTTGGAAAGAGTAGCGAAACGTAGCGTTTACAGAAGATATAATTGAAAAATAAAACGCTTTGAAAAGCTTAAAAATTTACTTTGTGTTAAGATTATATTTTTGCGTGAGTCAATATTAAATGCCGACTTCTTTGGCCTTAGATATTCTTCCACTGACCATAATGTTAATTTAACGGCGTAATGTATCATATCGAAATGACGTCATGTTGCAAAACGTCAGCCGATATCGTCTGAAAAACGTTTCTTTCATGAGCTCTCAGGCCAAAGTTAAGACAAAATGTTATTCTCGAACGAGGGTCACTAGGTCGAACAAGGGTATGAGGGAAAGAATGGCCCCATATGGGTTTGCTATATGGGACAAGTATGCCGAGATGGGAGATTCGACATTAACCTTTGAGATTGCTTAATTAATTGTTTAAGAACTAGATTATTGCCCACGTTATGTACACGTCATGTTAAAAGATAAATACACTTCTTCTTTGTCTTCTTGCTTCTTTTAAAAATATACAAATTTCATTTAAAAACTATGCCGTTGTGTATTTTTTTCTAATTTAGAATATAACGTTGATAGTCTTAGACGGTTTCCGGTAAACAGATACAAAAACGGTTATATTCGTATGTAATTATTGGTTGAAAGAGGCAGACGTCCCTGACGTATGCTATATGGATGATGTACTATATATGTCTGTGTGCTGGAGACGTTTTGTGTGGCTGACATTGATGTATAAACCCAGACACCGGACCACAGTGTTGAGGATTACTCGTTCATAGCAAAATTAGCAAACAGGTTAGTGTTTGACTTCCTAGAAATAGCCTGCTCTCGAGTTTAACTGTGAAGTTTTAATGGTACAAAGAAAGCCAGTATAGACGTATGGGTGTCCCTGAGCTGTCCTCTCCGTCTGGGAAAGACCATAAGATATTACAGTGTTAGATTCACAACCTAAACCTACACAGGACATCCACATTTCTGATCGATCAATGACAATTTACAGAGTTTGAAATGGCTTCCTTTTTCGACACGGCCATCTGCAAAAACATTTTACCGATCAAGCTTACTTGTAAAATGTCTTGATGACTGGAAGTTATTCTCGGTCAAATTAACTGGTATACTGTCATGGTGACTGGAAATTATTATCGGTCGAAGTTACTGGTCTAATGTCATGATGGCTGAAAGTTATTATCGGTCAAAGTTACGTGTAAACTGTCATGGTGACTAGAAGTTATTCTCGGTCAAACCTACTGGTATACTGTCATGGTGACTAGAAGTTATTCTCGGTCAAACCTACTGGTATACTGTCATGGTGACTGGGAGTTATTCTCGGTCAAACCTACTGGTATACTGTCATGGTGACTAGAAGCTATTCTCGGTCAAACTTACTACTTAATGTTGTTGTCGGTCATACTAACTTGTAATCTGTTAATGTCAATCAATACACGTTTTCAGCAGAATAGATAGGTCGTTTAGATATATAAGATATGTGCCTCATTTTGAGACATTTTGTGTATTACTTCAGATATTGTATGACATATTTGCTTACATAATTGCGAAATGATTCTATTTGAATGTAGGTAGACATCAAACTTATTGATAACGATATCGATATATCGTCCCTTTACTAGAAATAGTGTTTTAATACATGACGAAACCATCGAATCAACATTTATTCAAATACTCATTGCTTAAGATTTATCACGTGACTGAAACGTATAGGCACTGCCCCATATTTCGATTCATGACTTTAAGCTTAGGGGACGACGGAGATGGTGAGATTTAAATAGACAAAAATAATACAATTGAAGTTATGTCCAACAAAATGTTATCTCCTTTTATTATAATGATGTTCTGATTTATTGAAGAAGAATCTTGGCACTTTACAAAACAATATTCATATATACAAACTTATTTATCCTTAACAACAAAAGCATTAATAAAATGCCACCACATTGTCTCTAGTCACAGTATATTCCAGTCGGTCACATTCTGACATATTACAAGTAAATAATTCATCTTGTGCAACCTCAAAGCATAAGATGAACACTAAAATACAGACGATCCCGTTCATAAACGATTAACTTGTGTGTTTGTTGTGTAGGTTGATTGGTAAACTATTAACAATACACTTCGTGATTAAGCGTCATATATGAGTGAATCATTGGCAATATATAATCAATGATCCTGTTTGTTTTTTACGTTACCAGGGAATCTTCGCTATAACGTTACTAAATAGGTTCCGGCCTTACGATACAATAACAATGGATACTTTTATAGACATTTTAAAGAAAACAATATCAGGTTTTCTGATCTGAGCGTTCATTTCAATTTTTAGAATGAAAAAGCTTTATAAGCGGGACGCCTGCATCCATTTTGGCGTACAACCTTCCGGACAGGCGGATTACACTCGCGAGATGCCATTGTTTGAAGCTCATATCCGTAAATGTCATTTCCACTAGCGGATCGTCCTGCTGCGTAACAATACATATAATTGATTTCGGTGTTGTTTTTTAGATTTAACAGGAAGTCTCTATAAAAGCATGACATTTTAGAACCAGCATTGCTGAATCATGTCTCCCGATAAAGAATCACGTTTGACTTGACAATGTGAATGACAAGGGACATCTATCTGCATAACGTGAGGAACGTCAATGGAAAATAAGATATTAGTTTTCTTCAGGTATAATCCGTTGAAAGAGTTTAATATTTACGATATCTATTTCTTGTCAAATGATACATGATCTTGACTTTGTTATAATGCTGATCACAGTAAATGTTTTGTAATAGTTTGTATGTTATCTTCATGACTGTATTAAAAAGTGTTTAAAATATTCGTGCAGCGCTATATTACTGTCAATAATGGGGTTATTTATCATCCAATCTGCACTGCATCATAAGTTTGAGGCTTTGGTTTAGATGAACTAGTTATATACACAGTTTGACGTTACACGTTGATCCTTCACCACTTTACGTAGAAACTAAATGTGCATACCTGTCTGCGGTACTGTCATTGTCTTAACAGTATTCATACGACCGATTTGTCACAGCACAAACTGCCATAGTGAGTTTTGACGTGAGTTACATAACGTGTGTAACATTTGAGATAAACAGCTTATGCATACTAGTTTGATTTTCCAGCTACATGTATAAAGACAATTTTATTTGTTTTTTTCTAATTCGAAGGAGATGTTTTACTCAGTTTAAGCTTGGATTATTTGACGTTACAACATTATCTTTGACATACATAATCAAATAGCATAAACAAAAGGATGTAACATACTGTTGTCAAACGGTCGTTCCACGTGTATAAAACGTATGGGATGTAAGTCATATATGGAACGTATGGGATGTAAGTTATATATGGAACGTATGGGATGTAAGTTATATATGGAACGTATGGGATGTAAGTTATATATGGAACGTATGGGATGTA
>JAUMHH010132184.1:0-20773 GCA_032359455.1 Chlamys rubida
TGTATCTACTATCAAATACTATGTCTACTATCAAATACTATATCTACTATCAAATACTATGTCTACTATCAAATACTGTATCAACTATCAAATACTATTTCTACTATCAAATACTATGTCTACTATCAAATACTGTACCAACTATCAAATACTATGTCTAGTATCAAAAACTATGTTTACTATCAAACACTATGTCAATTATCAAATACTATGTCTACTATCAAACACTATGTCTACTATCAAATACTATGTCTACTATCAAAAACTATGTCTACTCTCAAATACTATGTCTACTATCAAATAATTTGTCTACTATCAAATCCTATGTCTACTATCAAATACTAGGTCTACTATCAAATACTATATCTACTATCAAATACTGTATTAACTATCAAATACTGTATCTACTATCAAATAATATGTCTACTATCTAATACTATGTCTACTATCAAATACTATATCTACTATCAAATAATATGTCTACTATCAAAAACTATGAATACTATCAAATAATATATCTACTATCAAATAATATGTCTACTATCTAATACTATGAATACTATCAAATAATATATCTACTATCAAATACTATGTCTGCTATCAAATACTATGTCTACTATCAAATACTATATATACTATCAAATACTGTATTAACTATCAAATACTGTATCTACTATCAAATACTATGTCTACTATCAAATACTATATCTACTATCAAATACTATGTCTACTATCAAATACTATGTCTACTATCAAATACTATGTCTACTATCAAATACTATGTCTACTATCAAATACTATGGGTGCAATCACCTCTATATGTCTTACGTTTCTTTTTCTTTTTGTTTTATCAATATTGAAAGTATTCGTATAAAGCAAATTTTCTTACAATATCAATAATTAAAAAGCATCTGTCTTATTTATGTTTATCTTCTACTGTGAACAAGATATGGAGTGACCTACTAAGATGAACATAGGGTCATCTTCACGTAGATTTCATTTGACTATGTGGAAGATTATTCCAAAAATGCCTCATCGTCTACCTGTGGAACTAACACGGATTAATATAAAGTTGATTTAGATATATCGGCTTACCACACATACAGCGAGTAAAGCCAGTCAAAGTACGTTCTCTCAGCCTATCATGGATTAGTAATACCGGTCTATAATTTTCTACAGAAGACACGACATTCCTCCCTAGGTTTTCAGCTTAAGTGTGGTTTTTAAACTTCCTGGGAACCTACGGTATACCTCGTTTGATAAAAAAAACGGCTAATACCAGGGTACAGACTTTCCATTCATAATTTTCACAAAGCATTTCGGGGTCGAGGTCATTGTTCAATGTGAAGATAGGTATGATTAGTTGTCGTTACGTCATGCTGTCATCACGGAAGGTGTGACCACTTTCCCAAGAGAATATGGAAACAAATACCGTTCTTTTTAGAATAGGCACATTTTTATCTATCTATTTCTATGCCAAATGCTAATTAAACGTAATTAGTGTCACATACAGATGTTCAAAAGCACAATATAGAATTATTATAATCATGAGAAATTATAACAAAATATAAGCTTTTTGATAATTACTTGTTAAAAACAAACTTACCACAATCTTTAAAAGGACCAATACGGACAATTAAAATTTTAGTTAAGATAAGATCGGAAAATAAATGAAGTGTGGAAAAAACGGATTTCGTCATGTGTGTCTTTTGTTTGGAAAAGAATGGAAATTTTAAATGATAAGAATACAATAAATATTTTTAAAGTGTATGTGCTTATCCGTGATATAGAATTTCAACTGGTGACAGACTGATGTAAAAGCATTGTACATTTCGGCTGTTAACATTCTTAAGATATTTAAACATTGTTTATTACGAAAAATCGTTTACTTGAACATGCGACACAGTATCGATATTTGAAATTTCAAACAAAGACTGAAATACTTTTTCGTTTGTTATCTGCTATAAATACTCCAGTAAAAGTAAATGATAATAATGTAAATTACTTTCAATTAAAATTATCCCGAAAGACAAGGAAAATAAAAGTACGAAACGTTTTTTGAAAATTATTCCAATTACTCGTATGACAATGGACTTACTAAATTTAAGCTTATTTAAACACATACATTGTCACCAATTAACGAAAATTTATTTTAAAACTGTTGTTTTGAAGTTAATTTTTTGATGACAAGATCATGTGACATGACATTTTTATAAGGACATGAACTGATAATTATAAAACGTGCTTATCAACCTTTCTCTTTCATGGTTTTGAAGTGAACACTATAATACAGCGCCCCTTTTATCCTAGCTCCTAGAGGTGCAGATATTTATCAAGTTTTGTCCTGATTTCTCGAAAAAATACACCTTGATCAAGACTCAAATTTGCCATCGAACTTTTGTAAAAGAATAGAACTTACTTGATAATTTTGAGTATATTTACCTAACAAATCAAATTGTGAAAGAAGTAAAAAATGCATTGGCAGTATTGCCATCAAAAGAAAAGAGGTAAAACAATTTTTAACTTATCCTTGAAACATACGAGAGAAAAGCGTAGAAGGATAACTCGTTGTTGTGAAGACGTGGACAAACACACTGTTGAAATAAATTTACTGGGGCAAACTTTTAAATTAAGATAAATTTCGTTTATGAAAAAAAACAAAAAACTTTTATGAAAATATTTTACGTAGTTTTGAAATGATTTGGTCATTTGGATTGGAGACAAGTGTCACGATGTGTGTGGTTCTAGTATCTTACATCTTTAAGTCAACCCGAAATAATATTTCTGTAAATAGTTATAACCGATATACTCGGTGTTGTGACGATGCAAACGAATGCGCAAACACAAGCAAACAAACCTAACAGCACAAAGAAACGGCTTATTTACCAATAAAACATGTTTATGAGCTATTACTTGTAATTTGATTTCAGACACAAAGATATCCTATAACAAGTACACATGCTTACAAAGTAAGAATTATTAATTAGATCCTAGGGTGACATCAAAATACACTAACGTGTTAATTACGCAGTGCCGAAGGTATGTTCAGTAACCGAACAAATGTTGGCATCACCGGAACGCACGAGACGTCTGAGAGACAAATAACTATTACATAAACCGGTTTTTGCCAAATCATGGAAGCTGGAAGGTGTATTTGATTAATATAATTACGTGTTTATCAAATGATGTCATCATACAGGTAGCAGATTCATTTAGAAGTCATTTAATAACATGGAACCCATGAGACATCTCGAAAGTAACCTGGACATTTGTTGATAAACTTGGTTAATACTTAATGGTTTAGATATTGTATTACGGGTATTACTAGGATCTAAATAAGAACGATCACTATCTGATGAACACATGTTCATGTACCTATTCCAGACAAACATGAACAATTAGGAAACGGCCCTGACAAAAAGATAGCCTAAATCGTCATACTTTATTCTGCTACCAACTCAATTTTCACGAAACAATATTTTTGCGTTTTTGTTTTCTTTGCTATTATGCTTAAACGCACGTGATTTGTCTTTAACCTAATGCAAGGATAGAATACAGCTGTTTGTATCTAAATTGATATTAGCTCTAATTTGGTATGAGCAAATATAGCTCGTGAAATGAAGATGATTATGAACTATATGACATGTAACTCTTGACGTCATAAAAGTGTATGAAGATATGCGCACAAATCTTTCAGATAATTGCATAGAATCACAAAACAGGTATATGTGTGGAAATGTCTGGTTTCTACTCACCCATTTCTCACAATGCCACTACATATTACTTTATTGCCCTGCATACTTACTGTAAAAGTGGGAATATTCGCGTGTGTATTTTTCGGTCTAATTTACTCAACGCGAAAAACACGAACGTTTCCACACCGCGAAAATTTCCACTTTTAAAGTACCTCTACGATTGTGCGTTAAAAGAATCATTCATTTGAAAAAAATTATGCATAAATACTAATGTATTAATATCTTACGCAATGATTAAATGTCTGTCAGTGTTCGCGATATGTCTTAATTTTCTTTCGAACTTTTGTGATGTAAGGTATTTTGGTCAAGTGGGTACGCTCCACGTGATGGAGGAACGTGCCGAGTAGATGGTGCTCGGTGTTAGATAGACATGTTGCTGAACGCTTTGTTTTCGTAACCAACATTAACATACTCAAAATAATGCCGCCAAGTTTTCGCGCGTATTTAGTAATCCATTCGTTGTGATGTTGCACCTGGTATACTCCTGTTATACTCATGTTTACGATACGCGCAGACCTCTGTAGTAAAAAAACGTGTACTGGTGCACGAGACAGACATAAACAAAGCTGTGATTAATGACCTAATTACCCGCGGAGTAATTAACACTCTTTGCTAGTCAATGTCTGATAAAAACAACATCGCTCTAAGAAAACCTTGAAACTGAAGTTAACCGCACTGTTAGTGGGGCCTTGGACTGGCTAATATAAATAACTCACGACCGAGTGTATTCAATGGCATTGAGTTTTCGTTGTATAGCTTAACCCAACATGTTTTCCACATTTTCGGGGAACTATAAGATTTACATCGAAACGCACCAAGATCGTGGGGAACAACTTTTAACAAGGAGGTTTAAGATAAAAGTCAGTCACTTGAGCTAGTGATAGCTCCAGGGCGATCTGTGTACCAGATCTCCCCTAAACTTATATATGTAGTTGATAGATGGTATCGGCAAGGTTGGCGTTCTACATTTTGCCATCATAGGAGTATATATATGTAGTTTCACACTTGAAAAGAAAGAACATGAAGATGTATTGGTTATGTACGCTCTTGAGGTTTTTGGTATACATTTAGCCTACTTTAACGATATATGATACTGAAATGTGGCTACCAGTGTAATATAAGTTTTATGTTTAAATTACCTTTCTTTTGGCCTAAAAGAAATATATGGTTGCTTATAACAGTCGCCAACTATACAACAACAGGAACCGAGCATTTATGTCCTTCCTGGTTGTATTTTTGAGGATAATATATCGCAGATAAATTTTGCATTTACAAAATACACATAATAGAACAAAAAACAAACAAAAACAAAGCTGTAAAAAGATATTTACTATCTAGAAAGTTTGTAAACATTTTCTTTCGGTTAGTAAGTATGGGTTGAATAAAGGTTCATATAGCACACACAGTGAAGTGGTGTAGCAACAAACACACTGGTATAAATATAATGTCTTGAAAAATTGTATGACCGTCCATGAATGGGGATATAAAATGTTTATGGTGCGTCCGTCTACCATTTAACTGTGATAGCGTAAAATAACATATATGAGAAGGACTATGTATAAGTACATAAGTACCTGTTTCCCAATCATTACAATCAATTGTCTTTTGTGATTGTACAAGTGAATTGACATGAATAACATATGATTTTAACTAACATATAGTCGTCGACGCCTACGTGATGTAAATAACATCATATCACCAAACGCCGTGTCCAAGGCCATTTAATGGTATGTGTCTGATTCAGAATTACAAGTCGACATTTCAATATCTGTATCTCTGTCTTAAAATTATCGAAGATGCTTTTTTTACTCTTTTTTATTTCTGTGTTATTTGTTTCGATCATAGACAAAGTTCCAAAGAAATTCGTTTCATCATTGATATACGTTGTGTAAAATTGTATCCCTCTTATTTGGAGTAAGCTGCTGAGGGTTCGTTTTCAAAGCACAGCATCTGTTTCAAAATCTTTTCGTAACATCGTTCCCTAGACTCACACATCCAGTAACCTTTACGCCATAAGGTCCGCGGATTAACTTGTACGCGTCGATCAGATCTCTTCGCTGCTAATTGCACCTGTTTGGTTTGAGGGTTGATGAGATGTATATTAGCTAACTCTGTTGTCCTCCTTCTGCTTCCTCGTTGTATATTATAACCAGACCAGACATGCAAAATTAAGCTGCGTTCTCACTAACGACCAATTGGGTGCAAATGTAAAATGTCTAATGATATTTCGTTAATAAGCTGACCACTAAATTACGACATAGTATTGTCACGTTTTAATCAGTTTCTGTTTGTTTGTTTGTTTGTGTTTTACGTCCAATTAACAGCTTTGGTCATTTAAGGATGTACCAGGTTTTAGTGGTGGAGGGAAGTCGGATTGCCCGGAGAAAACCCACCGACCTACGGCCAGTACCTGGCGACTGCCCCACGTAGGCCTCGAACCTGCGATCCAGTGATGGAGGGTTAATGGTAGCAAAATGTCAGACGCCTTAACCACTCTGCCACCGCGGCCCATAATCGAATGGTGCCTGCTTTGACAATGTGTGACATTATTATATGTCACTTTAATGGCATATTATAATAATAAGATACTTATAACTTCATTGCAGTATTATTATTGAATTTAAATATTTTGTAAATCTGTATTTTAAAGTCTCATAGGTTAACAGTTGGATCGATATTAAGTATATTTTAATGTATCATTTCTTTTTTTCTTGTCGATTGATGTGTGACACTCTATGATAACATAATTTATTAATATTATGATGATTTTTATTATTTTATGTTAATTGGTCCTGATTAAGATGATCAATTTTATCTGACAAGTGTCAGCACCTGGCCACTGTCACACACTCGATCGCTATCAATTTGACGTTCATTAGCGGTGGTTTATTAGACTATAGTATATATACCTGATTTGGTTAATGATTCAGGTTTACAACTTTATCGCACGCGCTTCTTTTTATCGCACGTGCTCATGCTCTTTTTATAGCATGTTCAATAAAATAATTCTGCTGTCAGGTAAGTGATAAAATTTGACAATGTCTAGAAAATTTAAGCCGTGAAAATACTGCCATAACAAACCTTGCATATCGTGTATACACGGACAGAGTGTGCCTCGTGCGTGTTGACATGTTTATAGACAAAACTTGAAAAAAATCGAGTAAATATCGGAATATTTATATAAATAGTTCTGAAGTGAATAAACATAAAAAGACAGAATTATCAGAAGAGATTCTACTGAAATATACATAAGTGTATCGCCTTACTGTCAGAATTTAATTGGTATGTGATAAAACTGTGCACGCGCGTTACTTTGTGGCCTCGGTGTCAGTCGTGCATCGCCGACCGTGCATGGTGTGTGCAATTGCCAGATATCGTATATAGGAGATTGTAAGCTTAGTATTAAATTGGTTTATATCTCTCTACTTCTTTACTTAGGAATTTACTAGCTGAAAGTTCAAAAGCCGTTTCTTGGTGGTAGTTCAATGTAAATTTAGAACGTAGGTCGACCTAGCCTTTGAGATTGCATGTCTTTCAAATTCATTTTATCGCCTTCTTAAATATACACGAGTAAGTTAAATGTAGCATTTTTAGATAAGAAAAACTAAAATTTTAGCATCAACGTCGTTTATGGGATTTGAAAGAGGATGCATAATTAAGATATTTGAAATAAAACCACCATTAAGATTTTATCAGCATAAATGAAATTGTTATTTTTACGTAAAATATTTTCATATGGAATGATTAGAAAATGGAGGTAAGAACGAACATGTTTGAACTATAACAAAACCTGACGATCTAACATTAGCATACTTTATATAGTATTCATTATGAAATGATTTTGAGCGAGGTGCGTTTCTTTTCGACGTTAGCCCAGTCTCACCCGGTGGTCTTTAGACTCCAAGCCATTGTTTGAGAACAGCATGTAGCTCGCTATGTTCCGGTATTGTTCAGAGCCGTCTGCCGTATCCTTTTTTACATACCAAACGCCGGCTTGTTTGCTCGCAACGTGTATTTACAATTGAAACTTTGTTCGATCGAGTCATCTTAGTAAGATACATATGTTCGTGCGATTCAAAAATATATTAATCATCTGTAACGAAATACCAAGATCAGGAGATAGATATGAGTGATTCACTTAACAGGCCATGTTCTATTCTTGACTAAACTTAACCCTTGATATTGCATTATCCTCTAAGAAAAAAAACAGCAAATTATATATTATCTGTTCAAGCTTTGGTGAAAATCTGTTTAAAAATAGCCGTGTTTATTATAGGGAAACTATTGATGAAACACTCACGTGTTAATGATAGTACGCCTATTTTGCATATGGTGCGTTTTACACACACATTACGTTAAGGTATTAAAATAGTTGTTATATTTTCTATTTTGATAGCTGCACAAGCAAAGGAGCAAATACCGTAGATACTGTCTGAACTTTTTCATGATAAATTCCATTGAAACACTTTTATCTATGTATTAAACGTTTGTTAATACTTCCTCCGATTTTACGATAAAATTGCATTTTTCGTATTTTTTTGTCCAGGGTTTCACGCTTTCGGAATAGCAAAGGAGAATTGAAGACCAATGCCTTTGGAGATATTGCTGAAACCATAGAGGTCCGCAGTCTTGCAAAGGGGGTAGCACAACAAATTTGGCTCCTTTAATGTCCCCAAAGCAGACGACAAAGAAATCATTAGAGAAACAGTGAATTCAGAAATGATATGATCATTTTTCATATTTGCAAACTTCGTTTTCATCAGCTTTAGACACAAATGTCTTTGGAAACATCGAGTCGGTCCCAATTATTAAATATATCTTATGGTAATTTTCTATATAAACGTAATGAAAAGAAGTTATTTCTGGCTGAAGACCCTTTAATATCATTGTACAGCAGATCGTCTGGCTGAACTTTGACTATCGTCCTATAACCGGGTGTAGCAGTAGTAAGCCATGTGTACCCTGTATACCGTATAACGGACCGACCAGCCTGACCTATAGCCTACAGACCATTATGACACAATGCTGTCGCCGACCTTTTCAGGTCAGAGGAGACTGGGAGACATCATGTGTGTATGTATATACCTGTGATCCTTGAGGTAGTGAATATCGTCCAGCTGATTTGCCTACCCAGTTTGTATCACAGCGTGAAGAAAATCTATGGCCAGCTTTCACTCTTTCGGGTGGCCCGTGTCTTATTTAGAATCTCAAACGTTTTGTGACGACTTTTTTTCTACTATTTACATGGATTATAAGATGTTATATGCCGATAAATATTTGATATGAAAAAATATAATTTCAATAAATTAATATATATAAGATATCCTTAGCTTTGGTTTAACATTTGTGTTCAATATTGCTATATGCATACAAAGACGTAAACGGTTGGGATACAAACGGCCATCAAACAATGATTAAAAGATAGCAAGTGTTATAATATTACAAACTGTTCCTAGGCGATGTAATAGCCCGATTATCAAACGAATCCTGGTTTTCTTTATGGATGTTCTCTGTTGATCCACTTAAATAATTGGTTTGGTCAAAAGTTTTCATTTACTTAGGAGTTTATTGGACAGCTTATAATCTACATGTTAACTATGACCAGGCAATAACGTTAGTCCCCGAGGTTAGCTGTAACCTACATGTTAACTATGACCAGGCAATAACGTTAGTCCCCGAGGTTAGCTGTAACATACATGTTTACTATGACCAGGACAATAACGTTAGTCCCCGAGGTTAGCTGTAACCTACATATTAACTATGACCAGGCAATAACGTTAGTCCCCGAGGTTAGCTGTAACCTACATGTTAACTATGACCAGGTAATAACGTTAGTCCCCGAGGTTAGCTGTAACTTTGATGGCCACAGTAAACTATTTTGAGTAGTAGCAAGGTTCATAATACACTTTGTAGATTATTCAATTTGAAATTAACCTGTACTCGTCAACATTTTGAAATTCATAAATTTATGGATTTTATGCACCTGCCCCTCTGTTTCAAAAGTAGTTTAGACAATTTCGATTTCCAACGTTTTGACCCCTATAACATCACCGAGGAGTCCTAGAAGGACGAAACAGACGTATGATGCTGGATAATTAATTTTTGACATACTATATCTATTACCAAAGTTTAAAGGTACAGTCACCTGTGTATGTGGGTGTGAGTTACGTCCATCTTTCAATGTAATTCTGTTCTTTATTTAGCTAAATTTGTTTTCACAAAAACGTCTCCGACCAATGGCTATATTTTCTAAAGTGAAGCAGTCACGATGACAGTGATATCAATGATGAACTTAAAGAGCGCATATGGTACAATTGTCAACACTTTTTTACCCATATTACTTATATTACATATCGATTATATTGCTGATATTTTATATTAATTATATTACATATTACTTATATTACATATAGCTTAAATCCGATATTTATTCCATAAGCAACGCATATTTTCATAGAATACATTAAAAACGAAATTATCAAAATTATGCAATTTAATATTATTAAAACTGAATTCTTCTAAACGATCTTGAATTGTGCCTCGATATATCAATTACAACAGAAGTTTTTTTCAGATTTGTTCTTTTAAAGTTAAAGCTATAACTTTCTGTAAATAGAAATATTCATTGCGCCTAGATTTATGTTTTCAATGATAGAAAATAAACATTAATTTGTAATTGACAATTATGCGATCTGTAGACCACACCTGTCTTAAAGGTGGTGTTTGATTTCAGATGGTTGTCAATTTCTCAGTCTATCACACAACTGATTCAGAACAGACTTCATGTAACCAGGGTCTGCTTGCCGGACACTTTTGTTAACTTACAAATCTAAAAACGATGTTCTTTCAAAATCCATTTCCCCCTGAAATGAGTCGAAATTTCATTACTTTTTCTTTTAATTTTTCAACTACTTCCTTAAAGTAAGTGAAAGTTTTACCAGTTACCTTAAATGTCATTAATTCTTAAAATAAACCCCAACGAACAATTTACAACATTTTGTTGTCAAGCATGCGATGCTTGTAATTACAGGATGAGAACCCAGTTATATGTAGCATTATTAGCCTAATAGCACATTAAGGTAACAATTTGAATTTGTGATGTTTTCTTAATTATCAAAGCTGATAACAAAATATAAATGTTATGGTACACAAAAGTATCGTTCTTAAATGATATACACGAACATGTTCATATTTGTGCTCATCTTTTTGATAAGATATATGGTTTTGAAAAATTCATTTTATATCAGATCAAGCTAACAGGGCTTCGTTTATCTGATTCTGATGTGTATTGCCTTCAGTCTTGTCTTGTATACGAGTAATGTAACGGAGCGTTAACCTATATCTTCAGGTTTAATTGATAGTTTACAAATGACAAAGCAGAATTTCTACTGTTGACTTCCCGTTCTGTTTATATTATACTAACCTCCTATAAATAATCTTACAATGACGGACTTAGCCACAAGGAAAATTCATTTGAATATCTCAACAATTATTATGAATTCAATTTTGACACATTTGTACTAGTGTTTCCCAACACTATGTATTGTTAAGCAAAACTGCGATAATTTAGATTGTTTTCTGCTATCTATTTCTAATATGTTTTTATCAACTTACCTTCAATTTAAGTTAAAAATGTGTAGAGTGTGAAATACAAATAAAGGTAAAATAAAATTTTTGTTCGGGTTCGTTTTTTTCAGGAATAATATGATTTATTGTCAGACGATCAACTAACTATACATTTAAGAAGGCACATATTTGACACTGATACTTAGCGCAGCTTGCGGTTCACCTCCAGACCGGCTATTATAAAATGTTTTTGTTCTTGTCTATTTTTGTATGAAAAATGAAATTACAATATACTTATATTAAGACGAATTAAAATTACACAAAATGCTCTATCAATGCAAATAATCGTATCACTCTCGTATTAATTTGCTTTTGATGAGAAAAAAATGTGTGATCTTTTGATTTTTATTCGGGTGAAAAGTACATGAAAACATTGCAAAGGTAAGGAGTTCACGATCAGTATTAATTGTATATATGTCTCCTCTGCTCAACAATAGTTTAGACCTATTTAGATTTCCACCATTTTGACCCCTATAGCATCACCGGTGAGTCCCAGAAGGACGAAACAGCTGTGTGGTGTAGTTTAATTCAGTTTAAGCATACTTTATCTTTTATCAAATTTCATAGGTGCAATCTCATGTGTGTGTGTGTGAGTTACGTTCATCTTGTGGGGTAGTTCACCCTGCAAGCTGTTTAAAATGTAGGGTATGATTTTAACCAGACTGTTTGACCTTGGGTTCGTGTTTTAGTCTGTTACCCTTGTTATATCCATGAGCAGAGGAAACAAAAATATAAAGGGAAGAAGAAAGTAGAAGAGGAGAACGGACAAAACGAGAAGAAAGAAGAAGAGACAAAAGGTGAAGCGGAGAAGACGACAAGAGTGAAAATCTCCCATAGATACATAAGTTGCATTCAGACAATATGGTAATGAGCGGACAGTGTGGCATCGCGGGGATTTGGAACAGTCTCAATGTCTCCTCCGAGACAGGCGAAAAAATGCAAAATGTTTATATAATAGAACACATCATTAATTTTATATTGAAGTCTTTCGACAGCCAAACAGAAAACTTGACTTTTAAGCCCACCTTGTTTGTAATAGGCTTGTCGTTAATGAGGAATTCAGAGGTGGCGATGTACCACACACTTTCTGTAACCGGGTATGGCTTTAAGTCCAGTATTCCCGAAACATCCCCTTTAAACCCCACCTTTCAATTTCTTTCAGAAGAAACAGACCTTTTCACCTCTGATTCACATCTGAGGGTGTTTAAATCTCCCCGATGACAATGACGATTTTGATTAATAACCCTCTTGTTGTCGAAACGAGCACCTAATTCGACCTCCTCCCAAATTCTCCCTCCCGTAGACCTACTGCGCTACCACACACATGGATATTTTAGTGCCATAGATAATATTTGCTGATGTTTTTTTATCTGTCAGTTTCTTTCATACACTTCATAAATGTCGTGTTTACGACTTACGTCGGCTCTGAGTTTCCCCCTTACAACACACAAACACATAACGCTTATACAATCAGTTAAAAAGTATCGTTGCTCATATAGGTTTATACATACATACTTCTCATAAATGTTTCATTCTTTCTTATGAAGATTTAGATCAAAGATGAAGGTTTCATAGCCATGGATTAGTTTTTGTTTTACCATAAATCCGTATGTATCTTGGTTTCGAATCGTTCACGCGTTGTTTACGGGCGTTATTCGAACCTATCAGTGATATTTACACCATGATTAATACGCTTACACGTAGGAGACTAGACGGGTTTTGATATAGCATCTTCTAACATATCACGATACCTATATATTGTAAACTAAAATTACTTCTGTCTTAAAGATATAGGGACGCATTGCGGATTTAAGAGCGAACTTATATAAGCATTATTTTAACCAATACAAGAGTTTTCGGCTGTAGTCTTTGAAACTAATTTGAGTGAACGTAGAACTACATTTTAATATTTAGACTTATTCGCCGGAAGTGCATATTCTTGTAATATATAGAACTTTATTGTTATTTATAGTGTTTTGTCACTGTCATAAATAAACATTCCTGTGATGAACACCGTACTTCGGAGACAAATATAATAGCACTCTCTATCAAAATGACAGATGATAATTGGTATATGTTATGCACGTTACAAAGTTTTATTTGACATATGCTTATATAGCAACCAAGACATTAAGAAGTCGATCATCGGTCGACTAAATTGGAAACACTCAGAAAGACAAGACAACGCGGAGGAATTCTTCCCGTATCATATTTCACTCCAAGCGCGTACATCATATGCATATCTTGTCATTCCTGACAAGTTTCTGAAGGATATACTTAACATTTTAATTAAAACATGTTCATATGATAAAAACAATTGTCACACGTGTGTAGAGTTATGTCTTATAAATTGTTGGGTCAGGGTCATAATTAATATAGGTTGTACGGGGTCAGGGTGACGAATGTAGTCTGTTTGGAGAAATACTCCGATCACTCTTTCAATTGCTATGTATTTACACGTGGACTATCGCTACTTTCAACAACGACTGCTCCGAGATAAACAATACATATACGTACAATCATTTTAACTTTTTGTTATTTCTTCGAAGTATTCCCCGATGCCAGGAGTTTTAATCTATAACTCAAATAATCCAGGAGGAGTATAAAATGGTCTGTTGTGGGTGCTGCTGTGACTTTGCTGTGACATTCAAGTGAGGTGGCATATCGTAGAAAGATATATCGTATATCGTTGCAAGCACAGTCCTACCGCAACACAGAACACCATATGGCACACAAACACACGCACATATGTGGAGGTGCTAGCAAGATGGCATAGGACCAGTAGTTAGTGCATGATAAGGCAGTTGCTGCAAAACCCCATGTTGTTTTTATTGTATTAATTCATGATATGCAATGTAGATCTGTGTATCATAAAGCACCTTAGAGTGACTTATTCTAGTTAAGTATGGCCATATATCAAACCTCGGGTAATAAAGGTAATACACACAAGCACACCAAATGATGACAAAGGATTTTTATCTCATTTGTCTTTATTTTTTCTCAATTTTACTGATTTGTGTACATGTAATATCATTGATTTAAAATGTTGTTGAACACTAACTTTTTGAAACGCGAAATATATGTGTGTGTGTGTGTTATATTTATCTGTATACATACTTACTAATACTGAGGTGTCCAGACAAACGGGGTTACATTGAGTTTATTGATCTGTTCAATACCTGCAAGATATAAATGATATATAGTGTGTAAACATACGGTTTCACGTACCTATACATTAAGACACCTACTTCACTTCAGTGGAATTCGGACAGACAGTATATACAAACACCACTATGTGAAAGCACTCCAACAGATTAGCAACAGACATATCTTCTTTACAAAGAAAATACAGACTTAACAGAAATCCTTTATTTGCTGTTTTATTAGGATTATTTAATTTAACAATCCTTTTGAAGTGGTAAATTGTCGGTGTTACGCGGTAATTCGGTCCTCAAGTCGTACTATTACGCAGACCAAATTTCCGCCACAAGCGACGGTCACAGAGAATGTGACAGAAATTAATTACGACTACACGAATCGTTTAATGTGTCGCTTACCTCATCAGAATTCTAAATATCTCTGAAAATATGCCGCACATACCATACCGGGCATTTGTATTGGTCGGTGTGGGCAGAAAACGTCACTTCCGGTTTTTATTTCTTCCGCCTTACAAAATTTGACCTAAAAGGTCATGAACTGGGTGTAGGTGGATTGGCTTTGAGCAACGTTATGTAGATCTAAGTAATAGGATGATCCGCGTATTGCGTTTCTCGATAGACGTAAATGCGTAATTTTTTTTTTGAACAAATTGGGACTCATTTGCCGTTAACACTTGCCTATCCTTAGCAGAGAAGTCAGGCCCGTGGGTGGAGGTCAAGCATGAAATAAACATCATTAGGACCGAGAGTGGGTTGAACAATGGAGTGACCATCATCAATAAGATCAAGGAAACTCATCATAACAGGTTTTTCTCAAGATTTTTTAGTCGCTCTACTTTAAATTCTTGTGCCGTGCTAAGCGAGTGAAACATTTTTTAAAGTCTCGGTGGGTATGTGGGGGTGGGTTGGGGAGGGGGGGGGGGGGTAGTAGGGGGTGCTGGGGGTGGGGGTAGAATGTCCCAAGGTATTGTAAACAGTTTTTCTTTGATACCATCATTTACGCTGATGGATTCAGTTGAAAATGTCGTTTATTCTGTTTACTCCTGTCAATAGTGTGACCCACATTCACGTAGGCACGGAACTGTAGCTCGCCGGAATCTGCTCCACGTCCTGAGTGACACATTCCCTACTGACTAAACTTGTATAATCGTTCTGAATCATATTTTTATCGAGTTGAACAGAACTTTAAAAACAACTAAAATTTGAAATATTTGTTTTGTGTAGTTGTTTCATCTTGGTATCATCGATAATGGTTGCAGAACTTACGATGACTGATTGGTGATGGTGGTAACGCAACAAATATAGTGTTTCCGTTGGCTCTAAAACTGCAAATACGGACAGAACACAATACAATTGGCATTAAAAAACGCACGTCATTTCAAATTTAAGGATTTAACTCTTCTTCCTGAATTGAAAGCGTTTGAATTTAATTATATTTACAAATCTCAAATTCATTTTGTAGCAATAAAACGAATATTTTGTTTATAATGCGTGGTCTTTAATGACACTGTTTAATAAGTCATCTAGATTCAGCTCGAAATCTTGGTTGCGGCATTTGCGAACAGAAAAAAATGTCCATGACGCATCGGCCGTAGGCAATTTTCGTTGGCGATATTTAGCCGTCATTTATGCAACCGTTCATCTATCCTGGTCGCACAACTAATGAGTTTTCTTCCAAGTTGTGGAGTCAGGTCTAGTCAATAATACACGAGAAAAGTATTTACATATCCTGGCCTTTTAGAGAACTGTACTTAAGGACATTCGTCATGTTCGGAATGGAATGGTTTTGCAGGCGTGAAGCTGTGCCGGCGCCCCCTATGGGATATGATTCATTGCTTACACCAAGAAAGTCTACATTTCTCGACGTTTCCGAAATAAAGGAATCTGTATGATTAATTTTTGACAAAATTACGCAGACATCGTTCTGATGAATACCGAACGGTTGAAAGGTCATCTTATTGAACGGTTGTGATGACCAAAACACCTTGCTGTAGGATGGCCGGACAATGGGTGTCCGGAGGCTCTGACCGGCCACTGGTCATGTTAGGGTGACTCATGAGATCGGCCCACGTGTTAATTCTAACACTTTGAAGAATGTGTACTTGCGTAATGGTAGGACGTAATACGTTTACTTCGAGTCGATAACGTATTAGCGTCTGTGACGTAACGATGAGGTAGCTTATGATACTCGCCTGTAATAAGCCGCCCACTTAGTGACCATACCTGTCATTACCTGGGCATTTCTGGTCTCCGGACTGTAACAAATAAATACGGGGAAATCACAACAGCAAACAACACCTGTTTAAGTATACAAACACCTGAACGGACGCCATAATTAACAACACAGAATTAGTAAAATCAATATTTGTTCAGCCCGTCAGTTTGAGTAGAGTTTGCACAGTGAGAGTTTGTTGCAATTCTACAAACATTAATCTCTTAAACCCGATTGCCAGTAGAACATAGACAAATAAACTTAAGTCTTTCGAGAAAAAAACTGGCTTGCTGTATATGTAGGCCTACATTAGAACCATTCGTTACGCTATTTTGAAATTATAGTGATTTGAGAAAAAAGTTAACAAAATACAAATATTTAAGGATTAACTTGAAAAAACGGAGTGTACTCTAAATATACCGCGAAGCGGTTTATGATGAGAGTTCACTCTGGTTTTTTGTGTTATAACTCCGTAACATTAAAAATATATTCAAGTTAATCCTTATAATTTAATCTACTATACATAATCCTTGTGGAAATCCACTTTTATTGATGGACACTTTTCTCTTAGAAACTGTTACGCCGCTGTATCTGCCAATCAAAAGCGACGTCATCTTTTACGTTATGGGTTGATAACATAATTTTTTAAGCCAATTAAAATGCTTGTTACCAGCCAGATTAAATTTTATTGAAAATAAGTGAAAATGATACGATGTACGAATTTATAAAGTTATATTTATTCAGAATGTGAATAATTTTGTATTAATATTACAAACATAGTTCTCTCAACGTTCTTTGAAATGAAGGGGAATCGAGAGCAAGAGACAAACCATATGCTACTTTATATTTTATACAATTTATGTTCTTATAGTAATTTCATCTGATAAACAAAGGAGTAGACATTAAATGTAGATAAAGATATATAGTCTGCCGGTCAGACAACTTGTCCAATAATTAGATCATTCTAAAACACGTGACGAGTTTTCCACGATGATTTGAGTCATTCACAGCCAACATAAGTGTGTGTCTTTTTTAAGCATTCGTTATTGAGAACTAGAATAAGTCTGTTCCATATTAAATATCTATTTTTGCTGTCTTTAAAATTGTGTATGCAGGTTTAAGGAAGGAATGACAACCAACATGTACGTATGATTCCAATACTGTGGAGCCCTCTGTTAAGGGGGTTTCTTCTGTGTCTACTGATATATGAACATATGCTATATGCCCCAAGTGGAACATTTGTATCGATATCTTTCTTTTCCTAACTTTCCTCCTCTCGCTTTTCGTTGTGTCTCCCTAGACACCCGTCTTCAAATGTCCTAGTCTCGTTCAACCAGCCGCTTGATCACTATGCTCGGCGTAGCTTGCGCAGACAATAATAGTCTGGTTGAACGAGACTACAAATGTCCATGACTGTTGCGAAAATGTCAACCATTGAATGAAAAATATCTTTACAATCATGAATTGGAAAAGCAAATAAGTACAAGGGTAATTTTAGTTTTTTTCCGTCCCCGTATTTTCTTATATTTCTATTTGTTGTTTATAACTTTAATAAGATGTACCAGACTGTTTACATATGATTTACATGTTTATACAGCAAGTACCAAGAGGGTCGTGGTACAAATAAATAACATTTTAATCTGTAACTATATATATTAAATGGATCATGAACCACGTGTACTCATATTTATACATTCATTGATAAATTTTACTTGATTTCATTGAAAAACAATTTTTAAACCAATTTCCGGTATTTGTACAAAATGTTACTGTTAGTGTTATCGATAAACACGCCGTTTTTACCATAAATAATTCATTTTTGTCATTGACATCAACGTACGAAGAGGAACGGCATGATGCAATCTGTTTGGGAATTCGTTAGTACAAAGTACCGTTTTAATTGACGTTAAAAGTTTAATTGGTCTAGAGGGCACTGACAGTACAAGGTGGGCCCATCCATTCATACTTTTCACACACACACACACACACACAGATAATGTATACATGTGTGTATTTTCATATATGTTGTACACCTAAGTATTACACTGCTCTCATTTGGCATTCAAAGTAAATATGAATGCCACTGGAAATTACAAATTCATCATTAAAGGCGTTAGATTATCTTAATGAAATGCCATAACAAGTTCCGATATTATTTATTTCCACATATATCGTGAGTGTTTGTTCACTTAATGGAACCGCCATCTTTCATGGAGTAACTGCGGTATCAAACGCTGCAGTTATTACGCTATGATACTGCTGATGTCAACAATTGGGCAATGACATTCATAGCTGATATGAGTGCCATCTGAATTTGCGGTTTTGTTATATAGAGGCAAAACCATATTGTGGTTAGTATGTGTATGTATAATTGTATACATACAAGTGTATGTAAAAAACATGTATGTAATTGTGTGTAAGGTACATACATAGCTGTACATACATGTATGTAGGCTATGGTATCCCATGCGGTACTCTTGTGTAGCACACAAGTCTCACGCGACCTCACGCGACCTCACGCAGTGACCTCTAGTCCAGGAACGACATCAATCTAACCTTGTCTCGGAAAAATGCTGGAAGTATTTGGTTGGCTGACGTTTTGAAATGTGACGTCATCTCAATTTGATACGTGTTTCATTGAATCGTCATTTTAATTAGCAGAATATATACCTCTAACACACATTTGACAACTGACATCGCCTCAGGGAAATAAACAATTATTAATCAAGCTTGCTGTTAACCTTTTGCTGACTGCTTTACTTATCTTGCGTTCCTTCAGTACACCTTTTTCTCGTCTTTCCTACTGTATTTTTGGTTTATTCAGACGTTTTTGAGAAAATCTATCAGTCTATTGTTTGTATTTAGACACGTTTTTTACCAAAAATCCACGTTACTCTGTATCTCTTGGATGTAGAGTTGCCATTTCCCTTTACCTACATATTATAGACTGTATTAGTCTACTACATATTGTACGGTTGTAATGACCCTTAATGACCTTATTGAGCCGATGGGCCTCAAACCGTTACCAGTCAATCCACCATAACTGCATCATATCTGTTAGCCCCCATACCTAGGATATAATCTATTGGTCTCCCATAACTAGGATATAGTCTATTAGCCCCCATAACTAGGATATACTCTATTGGTCTGCCATAACTAGGATATAGTCTATTAGCCCCCATAACTAGGATATAGTCTATTGATCTCCCATAACTTTATATCATGGACTCTATTATCCCGAATATTTATAATAGACTCTATTAGTCCCGAATAACTACATATGATAGATAGACTCTATTAGTACCGAATAACTACATATGATAGATAGACTCTATTAGTCCCGAATACTTTGTGCTAGACTCTATTAGTACCGAATACTTTGTGATAGACTCTATTAGTACCGAATACTTTGTGATAGACTCTATTAGCCCCGAATAACTACATATGATAGATAGACTCTATTAGTACCGAATATTACTACATATCATGGACTCTATTAGTACCGAATACTTTATGATAGACTCTATTAGCCCCGAATAACTACATATGATAGATAGACTCTATTAGTACCGAATACTTTGTGACAGATTCTATTAGTACCGAATACTGTGTGATAGATTCTATTAGTACCGAATACTTTGTGCTAGACTCTATTAGTACCGAATACTTTGTGATAGATTCTATTAGTACCGAATACTTTGTGACAGACTCTATTAGTACCGAATACTTTGTGATAGATTCTATTAGTACCGAATACTTTGTGATAGATTCTATTAGTACCGAATACTTTGTGATAGATTCTATTAGTCCCGAATACTTTGTGATAGATTCTATTAGTACCGAATCCTTTGTGATAGATTCTATTAGTCCCGAATACTTTGTGATAGATTCTATTAGTCCCGAATACTTTGTGATAGATTATATTAGTACCGAATCCTTTGTGACAGATTCTATTAGTACCGAATACTTTGTGACAGACTCTATTAGTACCGAATACTTTGTGATAGATTCTATTAGTACCG